>JAGDQP010003092.1:0-71179 GCA_022664845.1 Lepisma saccharinum
TATTCGGTTTAGATTATAAACATGGCGCACCTGCTTCTTTGAAAATGCGTTTTATTTTCTTATTTCAATACATTGTTTTGCTTTTTATTGGGCTCGATGCCATGTTTGTTTACTATACACTTGCGATATTTAAGTGCATTCGTAAATATTCGACCTTTTTGAGAGACAGGTGAACAAACGCCACATTTCGGAATCCAAAATAAAGTGCCTGGAAGCACCTAAACCTAAATAATAGCATATAAAAGCTAGCAGCTACTTGCTACTAGGGGTTGAGAACTACTTGTGAAACCTGGAGCGCTTTTCAGCTTGAAAAGCTACATAAATAGCTCCCACTGAATATACCACACGTATCAGCGCAAATATTCGACTTTCTGGCCCCTACGCACAAGTTAAAGGAAGTGCCTATTGAATTACAGGGCTTTGGGCTTCGATCCCTAATGATCACAAAATAATAAGAACCCAAACTGTATATGCGGACTGCGATGGCTCCGAGGTTCTGGGCTTCAAACCCCATTGCAAGAATTATATCATTTGACTGAGGATGAATAGTCTGAATTACCAGGAAAATATAATATTATGCGGTACCGGTTTATATGCCCCTGAACATGTTTTGAATGGAGCTGTTCACTTTTGTTCCTAATTTGTGGGTCGTGAAATAGCGAAATTGATGGATTTAATGGAATATAAGAATCAATTGTAGTCAAGCACGTATCTTGGCTCTATAGACAGCAGTCAGTAAATTAATTTAGTGGAATAACTCCTACGTCAAAATAGTTTTTGTGTTGATGAGCAAAAACTGGGTGGTCAAGTCCTACACCAATCCATTACTACAAGACTGGTTGCTAAATCTCGGAAAGACACATTATTATTATTGTTATTGATATGGACGTGGAGATATCTTGGAAAGACATTGTCGCAGGTAGTCACCCAAGTAGGGAATGCAATCCCGACAGGATTTTAGACTTGGGGGTCTTAGTGGATGGATAGCTTAGCAAAATTGCTCGTTTCAACAAGAATTCCCAGCAGTTTAGAATCAGCATAAATTTCAACTTGGGAGTTTTTGAAGCAAATAATAATAATAATAGAAAAACACGAACTATTATTATATACTTATCCGAGTGGTTAGCGCTCGTGTCTACGGTGCACGTGGTTCCTGGTTCGATTTCCGGTATGGGTTCTCAAAAATTTCGGTGTTGACCCAGGGAACCCAGGGGAATCGTGAGGACAATTGGGTAGCTTCTCATTAAGATACAAATCACATAACGAATTTGTCAAATATTTCCATAAGGCTTTCTATGAGAACTAACTATGGAAAAGTCCAAATAACTCTTGAGAATTTTATTTCTGATGAAGTTTTGAGTGACTATTAACAGCTAGCATAGAACGGGACTGACTTTTTAGAAATATCTCCAAGTGGCCAAAACATCCAGTCATAATTCACTTCAAGTAAAATAAGTTTTTTAATATATGAAATTGATTATAATTATCTAATGTATTATTATTATTATTATTATTATTATTATTATTATTATTATTAAAAGGAACACTTGCATGTTGAAATCTCACTTCCGTAATGTAAAGTAGTCAATAATATTTGTACGATGTGAGACAATTCAAAATAATATAGTGTCCTTTTCACAAGCAATCACTTTTTGTCAAAAAGAAAAATTTGGATTTTTATAGATAATCTAGACGTTTTCTCAAGCTTATTAATATCACTTCATTATGGCGGACGAAATATCCACTGTGTTTGTAACGTTTGGTTTACAGAAGCAGCGTGATTCTCTTGTCTGTGGCAATTTTGAGAACTAAAGCAAAGGTACGTAACTTGCACAAGTCCTAAATTGCAGAAGTCCTAAATTGCACAAGTCCCAAATTCCAGAAGTCCTAAATTGCAGAAGTCCTAAAAGACAAGAAGCCAGTTCTCTGGATTTTACAGAAGTCCTAAATTGCACGAGTCCTAAATTGCACAAGTCCTAAATTGCACAAGTCCTAAAGTTTAGGACTTGTGAAAGTCTTTCTAGGACTTCTGCAATTTAGGACTTCTGTAATTTAGGACTTATGGGCGTTACCCATCAGGATCACTAACCGAGATATTTATAATTAATAGTGCTTGTGTTGCATTTCTTCCTGGTCCAACGCTATTTACACTAGAGTATGAGTCAAAATATTTTAAACAAAGTCAGTCATTAAAAATCTGCTCCTTCAAGTAGGTTTTACGCTACATTGTATTAAATTTAAGTGTCAGTTCTCTGAGTAGCCTTTGTAGAAATATTGCGGGTATGTTTCGATTGCAAATCTTGTTTCAATTGTTTCATCTGTGATTTTCTTTGAAAAAAAAAAAACTTCACACACACACTGCCATAAGAAAAGGAAACGTTACTAACAAAAATAACCCGTTCCACATAGAATGACAATGCATGGTAGGTTGGCGCAGCAAATTGTATATTCGTGAACCTAACGCCAGTATCCCTAACTATAACGTTCACGAGTGCCACAAACAAATTCCGGTTACTTTTAGTGTTCCACATATACTGTATACAATTATCAACTTAAACATAGTTTCTTCAATCTGTTAAATTAATTACTATTACAATTAATGTTAATGATACTTATAAAATGTACGCACCTCAACCAGTTAAAAAACATGAGAAGTAAAAGTTAAGAGAAAGTGAAACTAACAACAAAGAATGAACCGGAACTAATAAAAAACTCTGATATTAACAAACAAAGAAAGAATATTGTACCACCGATGGTACGATTCTAGTGTCTTTTGCAATTCACGAGGTTGTATATTACATTTGAGGTAACGTTTGAGTGATTGTGTTGCTTTGGTGAATGCAACTAATCTACAGGAAAAAGACGTTAATTTTTGTTTCTCGCTCCTTTCGCAGTTATCGGCAGCAGCTCAAAAGAAGAAATTTAGGCGTTTCATCTAACACTCCTTTCGTATGCCAAACTTTATTTTAATGAGGATTTGCAGCATTTGAAGGTTTGCGTATTAGAGTAAGAAATACCGGTATTGAATTATTGCCTGGGAAATTATCTATAACAGTAGTTTTCAAACTTTTTGACTGACGTACGACTAAATCGAAATTTAAAGTTTCGTCGTACCACCTAGAATTATGGAATTTTGAATGCTAATAGTTAGTAATGATTATACGAACGAGCTGGAACATTCGGTAGCATTTTTTAATCACGAAGTTAAAAAAAAAAAATGAACAAAAACAGTTATTTCGCTTAAATAACTCAAATCTAAATTCAAAATCTACATAACTAAAACGTCATAAACCTGAAACTTTTGTTCTGGAACCAGTATTGCGAACTGCATTTTTATTTGTTGCCAATCATTTGTAACTAAAAGTTGATTCACGGCAGATCCATCTATCACTGTACAATGTGTACATTAAATTACATTTTCGCGGCAATTTTAAAATTGATTTTTTCTGGAAAGAAAAGGAAAGAAGCCTCTTACGGAAGAAATAGAAGCTAAAGACCTGGCAATCCTAGTGAGATGATAATAATAAACTTCTGCACTCAATCAAAAGTAATATTATGTATTTATCACAGATGTAACTATCGTAAAAATGAACATTTATATTTGTTGCGGATTCGGCCAACTTTTGAAATCAGACGATATTAAATATTTTAATATTTTTTATAAACTTTATGGCGTACTACCTAACAAACTTTGAAACCCCTTTGTGTATAACATATAACGAATAGATTATTATTATTTGCCTGTGTAAAATCACTGTCCATGTTTGGGTGCGTTAAATTAACAGCCTGGATACGGTCCGGCCGTTGGCAACTGTGTTTTATATGCAGGTAAGTCGCCGCGCCACAGTCTGGATGTGGGCTGACTAGAAGCAGGACATACGCATGTCATTTTGGCGGGAAGCAGAAGAAGCAGGCGAGAATCAGTCGTTGCCTACCACACAATAATTATTCTGTTGTATGATAATTTTGATTCATGTATAAAATGTATCCTTGTTTGTATATGGGTTGCTATAGAACAATTGAAATTTTCAGTTAATTAAAAACAATAAGAATTACTTAATATGGGTAGGAAAACAATTATTAGAACACTAACACGCCACGGTAATGTTTCTTATGAACAAGATTTAAGAATCATTAAACTTGTTTTGTATTAGTATGTTTATAGTTCAGGAGATGGCTCAAGTTGTTGATAACAACAATGTTTTCTGAAAAGTCAGCCCGGAAGATAATACATTAACTATATAGGTATTCAGTTTCAAATACATAATTTGTTTTAAGAACTTCACTGGAGCATATTTTCTTGCACTCTGAGCGTAAAATAGTATTTTCCCATAGGAAGAGACCGTTAGCTCCATAGAAAATGCTGGCATATGCTGTTAGCACGCAAGCGCTGTATAAAAGGGAATACGAATAATCGTGTAATTAATTTAAGTTCCACGTAACTATCGCCCTTCTTTGTTCCATAGATAACTCTGTTTACAAGTGATTGAAATACCTTGAGTGCTCTTTTTTAAACTAGAACTATTGTATACTAAGGAGGGACAGGTATATTAACTCTACACTTATATACCAGAGGTTCTCAACCTTTTTTACTTGGTGCCCCCTTCGTAAACCCTGCATACTTCATGCTCCTTTCATTGGTGTTTGGAGACATACGTAATCCCCTTTTGCGATTTTAGATGCAGCATTGAATAGTAATTTCTCAAATCTAACATAATAATAATAATAATTTTACATTATTCTCCTCCATTTTTATTCATTTCTAGCACGAAAACTACCAGAAAACTTACAGCAGGCATTAGCAATGGCTATTGAAAGTGGTTAATTTTGTTAAGTCAGTGCTCTGAATACTCGCGTTTTTGAGACCTTGTGTGACGATATCAGTGCTGAACATAATATTTTACTTTTCCATATCAAAGTTCGGTGGCACTCAATGTTAAGTAGGCTGTATGAGCTTAAATCAGATATGGAAATATTTCTCCTGAGGGTAGGGAAAGATGAACTTTGTAATTCCTTTACAGAGGACACATTTGTATTTTCCCTTTCATATCTTGCAGACTTTTTGAAATATTAAATAATCTCAGTCTCAAACTGCAAGGAAGACACTCGAACATACTGACTTCTTATGGCGCGATAAAAGCTTTCACGGAAAAGATCCTACTATGGAAACGCGGTCTGAACACTTCCACTCGCAATTTTTCATCATTTCATCATAAGAATGAACTTCTTATTCTTGACAATAACAAACGTGATATAACAGTATGAAGAGATAATATGATATAACAGTATGAAGAGACACATTTGGACCTACTTCATGATGAATTCAAGCGATATTTTCCAGATTTATGTGCAGAAGAATGACAGTGCAACTTAGCAAGAACAGTTTTCACCATCGATGTGGATTTACTTTATCCAGCTGAGATTCAAGAGGAATCAATCTAGTTGAAGTGCGATTCAGCTGTCAAAGAACGTTTTAAATAATTTTCTTTGGAAAATTTTTGAGTTTATTTCCTACCTGTTTACCCAAGAGTGGCAAAATAGCCTTAAAAGTTCTTGTTCAGTCTTTTTTCAACTTACCTCTGTGAATCGGGAATTTCGACGTTGGCTACAATAAATTCAAAACATCGCAATTGCCTAGAAGTGGAAAGTGATCTCACGTGTGCTTTGTCGAACTTATCACCTAACATTGGGAAGCTTGTGAAGGAAAAGCAATATCAACCCACTGAGGATATTTTCTTTGCATTACTCGATTTTATGTTAATTATTTCCTTTGCAGAATTGAATCGTTTATTTTAGAAAGGGCACAAGTCACATATTTTTTACAGGAAACAAAAAAAAACTATTTAAATTAGAGAATTAGTGATTTGGTACAATTCCTTGTTTTTCATTTTAAAAGGGATACTAAAAAGCACTTCATGCACGAGTGTCAGGTTTTTAAAATGAAAAGCGTGGTTTCTATGGGTGTTGTTTGTCTTCGATATCCTCCCTTTCTAAAGTAAACGATTCAGTTATTGTTTAAGTAACATATAGAAATATTTTGCCTTTCTTTTGTGTTTTGGTACAGAAACTACAGAAACTGCATTCAGGTGTATAAGAGGTTTTATTATGATAATTTTAATTTCATATGTGCTTATTAGCGCCATTCTTCTTACTTACTCTCATGTACAACATTTGTATTGAAGACGTCTAATATCTGTGAAATTTACTTAAGCTAAATTTTATTAAATTGTTGTCTTCAAAAAGTTATGCTTTCTCTATAATTTAACAATCCATTTTCCTGGAAGTCGCTTGCGCCCCTCTTGCTGGCTTTTCACGCAGCCAGGTTCGGAATCACTGCGCTATACAATAGCCTGAAAAAATTATAAATCTAAATTGTCTCATTAACACTCATGTGCACCGGGGAGGAACATATATTATTATGGGAATTCTATATATTAGCTGCTTCTGTTGTACCACTTGTACGGCGTTGAATATACATCAAATGTTGCTTTCATTATTTCGAATACATAGTATGCAGAGTGTGATGTAAAATCAAGGGTGATAAGAGTGCTATAACACATACGTCCTTTTACATTATATCTTTGCACACATATCACCCCCTTAGTTTTGCATCACATTTTGAGTTCTATATATCCGAAACAATTAAAGTAATAGTATTTAAAGTATCTTCAAACACCGTATAACAGAAGTAACTAATGTAGAGAATAAATCCTTCTTGTATTTCTAGACAAGGGCTCCATGGATTTACAAGTCTTACTACGTTCTTGAGTGTGCCTATTTTAACTATCATTACTATTTGTTTCAAAATACAGGTTAGAAATATAGCTTACCAAAGAACAACTAACAGCGACAATTTGGTTAAAAATAATTAGACAAGAGAAAAAAACAAGGTTGACCTGTATTATACTACCAACAGGAAAAGAACGGGAAAAAATAAATTATTAAAAATGTTATATTTTGCTTTCTCTTCAATATTAGCAACTAGTCAACAAGTTATTTCTAAAGACAATTTAAAGAGGTAAGCACTATTTTCCAGTGTTTGGTTTGAAGAGGGGATAGATTGGGATTTACCCCTTCTGCGAAAATGTTTCCTGTCTGTGTTTTCGGAAACATCCCCAAGTCTTGGATATGTAGGGATATAAACTCCCCTCTCTGGAAATTGTACAAATCCGACACTGCTATTTTCACGCAACCGTTTTAAAGAAGGTAGTCGTTTATCTACACTGCATACATTTGATTTCTTTAGTTCATCAAGTACTCACATTCTACTGTATTGGTAGCTGTATAAACCGTAGAAGCAAACACGTTTCGTCATATTCAACGAAGAAGGTAATCAACATTGACAATTTCTATGAATAATCTTTATTTATTTGGACAGCAACGCTGATTCAACCAGAAACTACCTCATTTTCCGCCATTTTATTTTGGCTCGTCCACGAATATTCTGTTTAATTACACACAGGGCAGGCCAGTAGTCAGGCCACTGCCCGGGCAACAAATTTAACGCACCCTTTGTAGCTAAATAGCCAGTGCTGGCCGGGAGGCTAGAACAATGCTTTTGCACGCGGGGTACTGGGCTCAAATTCCGTGGGAGTTCATTGAATGGAGTAGTTCGGAGTCTAGGTTAACAAAACCATTAGGTCCCGTAGCCCTTACCTGCCGCTCCAGACTTTTATGTACGAGACTGAATATAACAAGTAAATAAAATAAATTATTAATACGTCTCCTACTTCATTCCCAACAGAAATCACATGTATCAAACTCAAAGTGTGCAAACCCTCTATAAAAAAAATCCTATTTCTTATGAAAGTAGCAAAACTCACTGTTTTCACACTTCAGTCGTGAATAAAACAAGATTTACTAACATAATTCTAAGAGTAGAAATAAGCTTCTTTGCCAAATTTAGAATAGAAATTATAAATCTGTTCTCGAAACTAGAAACCATAGTGCTGTTACAATTTATTTTGTCTTATCGAAACTAGAAAGAATATGGACTAAGTCTTTAAGTATTTTCCAATATTTAGGTATTCGAAGCATGTCAGTCTTCATTCTATCCACAGAAAAATTCTTAGATATCTTTAGATAATTGTTACGAATGTAGAATGAACGATTCATTTAGTAAATTGAGTCAATGCATGATTCACAAATTTTATTCAAAAGTATATAGTTCTGAACATATGACAGGATTATCATCTGTTCTTTCAATGGTTGGTTGTTTCGAACCGAGGATTTGATGTTGGTCAAAAAACAGTTTACAGATATTTGAACGATATATTTAACGAAGGTGTTCGCTGTGTGTGTGAAATGTGTATTTAGGTAAGGCAATCAAAATAAGTAAAATATTCATATGTATTGAACTTTAAAATAAATGATTCGATTTTGTATTGCCAATAATGTCAACAAACAACTGTTGTATGGTCGTACTCTTTGGTACGAATTTGAATTGATTTGAATATCTATCTGAATTTGAAAATATAATGTGCATATTTGATTGACAATAAGAATTACATTCCTTTTAAATCTATTGGAATTGTAGGATGCATTTTAAATACTCCCTCGAAACTAAAGATACAAGATAACCACATCCAATGCAATATCGACCTACGAATGATTTATATGCACAGTAGTGTATTATAAACTTTAATATTAAACTTTACAATGGCTATTGAGAATAGTGAATATGGGTTGTTTGATCGTGAAATATTAGCTATGGCATCCTCAAGTATATTGTTTACGTCGTTCGATCCGAGAAAGGATAAGGTAGCTCTTTATTTAGAGCGAATTCAATTTCACTGCAAAGTCAATTTCACCGCTTTCCACAGAAAAGAAATCTGATTTGCTTTTAGCTTCCTTAGATGCTGAAACCTTCGAGAAATTAAAAATTCTTGTCAGTCTACGAAGTTTAACTAATATTTCTTACGAACAACTTGAAGAAGTGCTGTTGAAATTGTTCGATTTTCCGGTTAACTACAGAACAATCAATTCCGGCAATCAATTTCAGAATACATCAAAGCCTTAAAATTACAATCAGTAAATAGAGGTGTGGTACATTCCTGGACGAGGCACTTGTCGATCGGCTGATATTTGGGGTTAGCGACATTGCTAGAAGAAAGAATTACCAGCTCAAGATAAACTGGATTTCGAGAAAGCCTGTTTCATTGCTCAACAACATGAACTAATAGAGAGAGATTGTGCGGAATTAGCTCATCGATTAACCCAAGTTGAGTTATCGTTTAAAGAAATTCACCAGGTCCAGGAAAACGTGAATTATAAGTGTAGGTGTAGTTCTAAATGAGCTAACCCAACGCCAAAACGTAAATGCTACTATTATGCATCTGAACATAGAAAAGGCAGGTTCTTTGTCCAGTGTGTAATAAGAAGTGCACGAAATGTCTGGAAAAGGATCCGCTGTGACCAAATACCATTTGGCGAAAACGTACACAAGCTAAACAACCTGTAAAGGTTATTGAGTCCATTCAAGATCAGCCGGATCTAAAAGAAAGACGTTAATGTTGGCTTTGAAATTAATGACATGTGACTGAACAGCCTAGAATCATATAAGGTCAGACAACATTCTCCACCTTCCATGGTACGTTTGCTAATTAATGATATAAATCTAGCCAGCATGATAGATTCAGGGAGTGAAAGCAATCTAATGAGCACGAAATGCATAGAAGGTTTGGGTTTACAGTTAAACATATGGGAAGACTAAAAAAGTATGTATGCCATTAACAAGTCAACCATACCAATTATAGATTCATTGAAAATTCCTGCAGTTTACAAATATTCTCAGCATTATTTGGAATGCTGCATAACAGATGTTGAACTCAGCTCTAGTATTCTTTGACTTCTGTTATGGACCAGTTGTTTGGAAACTGGAGACAGAGGCTACATTGGTGCGATAAACCAGTTTCCAAAGATACTTCGAGAGAGAACAACGGACAGTTCAACAGGTTTCGAGAGAATACATTGGATCTTCCACATAAAAGTAGTTGTATTTCTAACAAGGCATCCACAAATCACAGATTTGACAACTCAACTATCATTGTTAATTAAGGACGTTGGATGGTTAAAACAGAAGGTGCATACGAGGTGTGATCAAAAATACGTTGAATAATTTTATTACGAACAAAGGAATAAGCTTGCCTCAAATTTGAATTATTCTCCTTCAAAATACTCTTCCTACCTACCGATGGACTTATCCCAACGTTGATTCCATGATTGAAACCATTTCTGGAAGGCTTCTTTCGGAAGAGCCTTCAGCTGCTTCGTCGTAGCCCTCTTAATGTCGGGAATGGTGTAAAAACGTTTTCCTTTTGGCACGGTTTTTATTTTTGGGAAGAGCCAGAACTCGCATGGTGATAAATCCGGAGAGTAAGGCGGATCTAGATTTCTTTATTGGGGGGCCCACCTTCCACCAATGCCTCTTAGCATGCTTTGCACAGATTAAGTTGTGCACTTTTGGGGGCGTGCAACACGTACATCTTAATACTCCTTAACCTGGGACAGGCTTGTCCCTAGGGATTGTTGGATTGCCGGGATTCCGGCATTCTAAAATTCTCCTTGTTCCCTCTGACGAGACAGCTGGTGTTGAGGGACAGTCTTGGACCAGGCATCCAAGGGTAATCCTGGTCTTTGTTCCTAGTTGGACCTTGTTGCTGGGGAGTCCCTATCTGCCTTTATACTTTATTTCACAAAAAGAACATACAAACACATTTAGACGACACAGATATCACAGGACAACATAACACATAACTTGAGTGGCTTCTTTTCTTCTGGTCTTTTCTCTCCTGCAATGATATAAGAAAAAGGAAGTAAATGATTAGTAGTCTTTTTCTTCTCCCTTTTTGACTTGTCTCACTAGTCATCGCAGGAGGGCACTTGTTTATTCTATTTAGTGATTGTGTTGTTTCCTTTAGTTATTAAATTGTTTCATTTCCATCTTTCATTCACTCTTCACTCACTCACTCATGGGATTGTCTTCTTCTAAGCAATTTATTCTTAAATGTAAACAGAACGCAAATGACCATTATCGTCGTATTGACTTAATACAGCAGAATACACACGCGTACTACTCTCACAGTGTACCAGAAATTTTGAATTCATGTCTGGCACCTTTAACA
Source organism: Lepisma saccharinum (assembly GCA_022664845.1). Lineage (NCBI taxonomy): Eukaryota > Metazoa > Arthropoda > Insecta > Zygentoma > Lepismatidae > Lepisma > Lepisma saccharinum. Next base: position 11,124 of record JAGDQP010003092.1, read on the forward strand.
GAACATGATTCTTGAATGCAAGTTTGATCTCTTCAATCGCACGTCTTTCAATCTCTTTCCATTGGAACGGAATTTTATCATAACGGAGACGATGAAGTGTTGCATGATCTCAGAATAATTATAAATGAACTAGGAGTAGAATTGAGCTAATCCGCATAGTCTGGCAACTCCTCTTTTATTTTTAGGCGGAGCTAGATCCGTAATTGCTTTTACTCTATCTTCAACTACACACATATTTCCATTCTCAAGTAAATAACCTACAAATTTCAACTTATTTTGTAGAAGAGAAATTTTCCTGCTCGATAGTGTGATTCCCCAATCTCGAAGAGGAGATAGTACCTTTCCTAATAGGCGTTTATGCCGTTTTACGTCTCTAGTATGAATGCAAATATCATCACAATAGATTTCTAAATTTTCACCCACCATGTTCCTAAATATGCGGTTCATTAAACTGATCAATACAAATGAGGAAGTTACGAAACCCATAGGAACGCGAAGAAAGCGACATAAACGCGTAGCCGTAGCAAATATAGTAAATATTGAAGTTCTTCATCAAGTAAATATTGAAAAAAACTACTTTTGAGATCAATTTTTGAGAAGATGGTATCTTTACCAATATTCGCTATCAAAGCTTCGATATTTGGCGCGGGAAATTGGTTACAAATCACACGTTTATTTATTTCGTTGTATGCGACAACTAGGCGTTTCGTGGAATCAGGATTAGTAACGAGGAATGCAGGAGAAACAAAAGGTGAAGTTTCAACTTTCTCTACTACTCCCTGCTTTAGTAGTTCATTAATAAATTGACCCAACTCGGTAATTTATGTTTAGACATATGATACGGTTGTTGTTTAACAGGAGACTTGTCTAACATTTCAATATGATACCGAAAGTTTTTTTACAGTTCCCGAATGGTCAGTAATGACACCCTGAAATTTGAACATAACATCATTTACATAGTTCTGTAAATTATTATTAGTAGGTTGCTGCATATTCTTGGATACATTACCTTTTTGATTTCTTTGTCTCTGCAAACATTACTTTTGGTTTAGTACATGATGCTAAATCATAGGTTGACGTAAACTTTTAGGTAGAAGCTGGGGTACCATGTTCCGTTGACGAAGTTCCATTCTTGGAATGTTTCTTCCTTTTGTTAGCATCATATCGATTATTTTTCCAGGAATATCCTTTCTGGACAGCGGGACCCTTGGCGCCTTTGGGTTGCTGCATCAGCAAGGAATCCCTAGAACACAAAGTGGAATCACCGAAAGAGGGACGTTCATCTGGAGTTTATCTGTATATACAGCTTAGTTTCTAAGTTATGTTTCGCTAATACAAATTTAGCATTCATAGTGTCAATAATTCCTCCATGCTTCACAATAAATGAATTCCCAATTAATAAATCGAGCGTGTCATCTTCCACGACAGAAAATATCGCACTAAAGATTTTTCCACGAATACTGAATTCTACATTTGCTTCCTCTTTTATTTCAACTGTTCGGTCTCCTAATACAACTTTCATGTTTTTAGGGAGATGCACGAACTGAATTTTTGTTCTTATTTTCTTAAAATAGTTCCACGATATGAAACATGATTCACTGGCACAGTCTATTATACAGCTTACGTCTTCTCCATATACAGAAGCAATAATATCAGCAATCTGGCCGGAGTGCAGGTTCTTAACTTTTACCTGAGGTTTTCCACCCTGATTGAACACTGGGCGAATAGTTTTAACACCACAATGTTGGGCTAAATGTTTAGATGAACCACACGAATAACATTGTTTGGTTGGTTTCTCCACCCTTACAGAAGTATTAGGTAGGGCTATAGCTGATTGTTTATCTAATAAATTACCCAACCTATAGCTCATGGCATGAAAACGGTTAAAGTCATCACTGTAACGTTGACATTTATCAATTCTATTAGCAGAAGCAATAAGATCGACAACTGTCTGGGGAGAGTTACAAGAAAAACACTCCTTGTAAACTTCGGGTGTCACTAGCGATCCGACAATGGTGCACAATGTATTCTCAGGAAATTGAGTTGCCAAAACATTCAGTATGCTAAGTTTTTCTTTAATAAAGGAAAATAATGTTTCATTTCCATTCATACTGCGTTGAAAATGTTTGCTCATAAAGTGACTGCGCGCAAACACAGATACAAATTGCAAAAGCAAGTAGGAACAAATTTCATTCCAATCATTCGTGCATGTCAATAACATTTTGAAGGAATGATAGAATTCTCCCCGCGTTCTTACAAGAGAAGCAACGAGCATAACCTCATTGGATATTTTTTCGTTGAATATTCATCCAACTTCACTAAGAATAGGAATATTAATTCACTATCCTTTTCCGAAACTATGGGAAGTACATTAATTTGACCTAGCAAATCAGTATAGAGACTATCGTGCATTTGTTTCATAAAGTCACCATGAATAGCAGGTCCTTTCCATACTTTTATGTCAATTTGGTACCGGTAGTATACTATTGTTACTGTTTATGCCGCCCAGATTACAGGAAACAGATTTATGTTTATGAATACGAGGGGGACAGTTATCTAAACTCATATCCAATAGATGAACATTTCCACACGAAGTTGTTATATTATTCTCAGCTTCCGACTGTTCACTATCACTTGATGAACTAAAGGTGATTAATGAGTCTCTCACTGTCTCACTTTGTATCTCTCTGCGTGATAATCTGTTAATTTTTATGTCGGCAGATGCCAAACCCATAAATATGTACAAAATTACAAGTACTGCAACAACCTTTACAGAATGCTTTATTACGTGCATAAGCTTCAAGCTTTTTTTCAAGTCCTCTTTCTTTTGTCCAGCAATTGTACTACGTATTCTTTTTATTTCACATTTCTTTACATTCTCTTTGTCTACACAGCAAGGCATAAATAATCCAAGCACAGTGCAAAATGCAGCTTCAGTTATTAAAAACGGTAACATAAAAATGTATGTAACGTAATTAGTTACTACAGCATGCCGATGCTTTATGCTACTAATAACAGAGACTAACCTCAAATCTTGAGTGTACAGAAAATACTCCCTTGCACCACTCCACACCCCAACATACACTAGGATAAGGCCGCGCACCCGTTTTTACTCGCCACCGTACCCTACTACATGTCGATATGCAAAGAAAATGTACAAAGATATTATTTGTATGAGCACCGAACATACCTTAATACATTCTGGGACAATTGTAATTATGCACCTTTGGGCTTTTAATATACTGCGAGAAAAAGTAGGGCTTATTAGCAGAGAACAGCTTGATATAAGAAAGAAATAGCATGCACTTTCATTTAGTAACTTACGTGATTTATTGGAAACGCATTTCACGTAATGATATCTACACAACAACAGAACAGTAACATTAATAAATAACGTATATGAATCCATACAAATAAATAGAATACCACCTCAACATCTGTTTAACATCAATTTAATGTGTCACTTTATCAACAGCTGACTTTTCTGAAGGAAGAAAAAAAATGTTCTTTTGGAACATTTGCCAATTTCTCTACCACTCGAACCTTGACTCGAGTGAGTTATTTGAAAATGTCCGTGAAAACTACCACTACAAACGATCACGGGGAATTTAGGGTTCAAAAAAGAATATGGCCTAATAATGTTATATCCCATATAGTGATCGTGCTTGGCTCGTATCTCACTACACTATCGTTACTAGAAATACTAACTCTTAACCAATTGCACTTAAATACAAATACAATACTGGCTATCACAAATGGCAAGTTAATTAATTCATGAACATGAAGCAGAAGCAGTCTGCTTAAATACTTACAAAATACAGTAGTCACTTCCAATTTCAAACATATAACGCGTAACCAGAATGTACAAACTTTAAGTCGGCTTTTCATGAAAAATATCGCACACAGCGTTGATGACCAACTCAAGGCAGAAAATGAATTTATGAAATTTAACACGAATAAATAATTCAAGTTTACACAAGTAATCAAGATGGCGATTGTTCCAAGCACATGCACGGGATCGAATTCAATATGCAACATGAGCTAAAATGAACGGGAACGAATCCAATGTTTCCACTCGTTACTAATATACATTACCAAAAGGCACTTCAGGAATGTTACTTCAATTCACAAAAATTCTATACATGCCAAAGTTAAGAAGCATAAGTAAAATGCAGGTCGAAAAAATTTCGTCCGTCCCTGTCTTTACTGTTCTTAACAACTGGCGGAAACAGCCGCTCAGTTGCAAGCAAGCTGCAGATGGCAGCACGGCAGTGGCGCGAAAAGAAACGAAGGCTGTACACGTCACAAGAGCGTGAGGAGTATTTCGGCAGAAAATCGTTACAGTTCGAATCCAGTTTAGTGCTTTTCCTTAATGAAATGACGCGTCTCCTTAATGAAATTTCCTTAATTAAATGTTTGTGTCTCAGTCACAAATGGAAGAAAATTCATTTACCTTGCAAACAAAGGTTTCAAAATGAAGTAGAAGAGGACTTGAGAACATTGGTGTTGGAACAGTGATTTTTTTTGGCGATAGAAACGTATAGTTTGCCTCAAAGGACGTAATTTGCAGTGAAACATTCCAAACATTACTTTATAATGCTCTACTGATATTGTGAAAGTTGATAGTATATTAGATGTTTTTCTAATTTAGAAAAACAAAATGTGTTTTTCATCGAAACATTAACATTGTGGAATATGTCCTTCTTCCACTAAGTCTGCTTAATTTGGTTTACAAAATACTAGACAAACGATGTAAAATAATAAGAAAAAACAAGGATTTGATGGTTTATTTTAATAACTAAAGCATATTTTTACAACTTTCATTGATAATATCATTATTTTCTTTTTTCCAGGAGGATTGGTATTTCAACGAACAGCCAGAGAAATACGAAGAAGTAAGAAATGGAGATTTTGAGGCTGAATACATAGATATGAGTGGCGTGAGACTACCTTCGAGCGAAGAATTGAAATCAGGGATATTTTCGGAAGTTACACTACGCCCCAAGAAGAAAGAGAGTTCTCCAGAAAGTAGCAGTTCTTGTGACGCACATGAAGACGAAAACGATACTCCGGGCCAGTCTTCATCATCTGAACTTTCTGAAGCTGATACTGTAGTCACGGTCATAGAATCCAAAAAAATAGACGAAAAGAAGAGCAGAATGTCTGAAGTGGTGCTACCAAAGGACGCTGAAGAAGTTACTTTAAATCGACGTTATATTAATACTTGTTATCTGTTTATGTTGCAGGAATTGGAGCAAGAGGATCAACGGGATTTAACTAAAGAAGTGAGTTGACAATATTATTGAGTACTTGTGGACTTTTGCTGTTGTGGACTTTGATTTAAGATTATTTTTTTTTCTTTTTTCTGCTTATCTACTTTTGTGACTCTCTACGCTTACCCTTCTGTAGTTTATCTAGATTTTCAAACAAGGGAAATGTAAAACTAAAATAAGAGGAATATAGGGTTGTACGGCATGTCATGTTAAATGTCACTTTTTAGCGAAGATGATCATCTCTAGGGAGATATAAATTTAACACTGGTGGGTATCAGGAAGATGTAAGGAAGTTATGGGTAAGACATCACCTAACTGTTTCCATTTTGTCTAAAAATAGTGCCAGAACCATAAGACCATAATATTTTGGAAAATGATCTAGACAAGTTAGATATTTATCTATATAAATCTCTGATAGGTTGAGAATGTGTAATCGAACGTAGGCTTTACCTCTGAAATTTAACTTCCAATCCTGACCTCTTAATTAGTAGACAGCTAAATTGAAGAGCTGTAAGAATGTTCCTTATTACGCTTACCATTTAATAGTAGAGACTTCTATAAAGACTGAATGGAATTTTAATACTATTTTAAATTTTTGATGCAAGTTCTCATATACAGTACCTTTTATATGATAACTAGCGCTCGTATTGTTATACATATTGCATATCCAAATGTATATATCAACGATTTGTTTGCAAAATGCATGTTAAATATTTAAAGTACGTATGAATAATTTATATAAATACATTACATATTTCAGAGCCAAAGCCACTACAAACAAACATCAAAGTAATATATGATGTGAGAAATGCGTTGAGCATGCTTCGAGATTCTGTATAACTAGAGAGAAGTGCGCAACCACGGGGAGGGGCCAGGGGGTCCAAATCCTAGCCGAAATTTTGATTTTTCTATGTAAAATTAGTATAAATTTATGCGTAATTATATACATTTCGTACGCATACCAAGACTGGATTCCTGAAAGAAATTGGTGGACCCGTTCCGAAATTAAATTCTTCCTAGAGAAGCTAAATGCGAGACATGAACAGTTTACAGATTACTTGAACTTGATGTCTCAGTCATTGTTGCCTTAAATATTATCGAATTGTTTCTAGTGAATTAGAACGAGTTTTTCAGAGTATAAAAGCATTCTTGCCCTAAACAGAACAAGTTTCAAGTTTGGAAACTTAAGACACCATGTCGTAATCGTGCAATTTTTATATGTAAGAAGTGTCGTTTTCCTTTCATACACAGCCGTATTCGAAATAAGTGTTGTTCTAAACGAGTGTTTTTAAGTATGTGTACAAGTGTATTCTAGAGTGGAAGTATATTTTAGATATTTTAAGTGCGTAACTATCAGTACCCCAATGATAACTGATGAGAAATACACACAAAACTAGCCACTACTGTGATTGGAAGTCGGATCTCCAAGTTGCCTGTGGTGTGTCTGTCCTAAGTATTAAACTACTACAGTTATGGCCAATTGCTCATCTCAGTTGAGTGACAAGGTACATGAACATAAATGTGTGTACAGTGAAGGACAAAAGTAAATGGAGGTTGAAATTATAAGAAATAATATATTTTTCCTCCAGGAGAATTGTTTCACTGTACGCCTAATAGTTAGGCAATCAACATGACAATACAAACAGGTAGTAAAACATGGCATGCCAGGATATTCCTCCATTGAGAGAGCAAGAGAGAATAATAAGTTGAACATCACTTAGAAAACCACGAGATAATTAAGTTCTAAGAGATAGGAGTTAATGCAAAGAAAACGAAAATAATAATACGGACATCATGAAGGGATCGTCGTTATGCAGTGCAACAAAACTTGTCCTGTTCAAACACACACACACAAACACACACACACACACAGAGAGAGAGAGAGAGAGAGAGAGAGAGAGAGCACGGAACAAGACGGTTAATAGCGAGAAAAGATGAGAAAATAATGAAAGAGGAATGGACTTTCTGTCTTTTGTTCTTCTCCCTTGATGGGATAAATCTCTTTCAGTAGCAATCGCGAACATCGTTTATAGCGCTTAATTCCTTAAAAAAAAATAATGTGAAATCCAGGCGGGGAAACCAAACAAGAACCTTCAGAATGAGAGTCTCACACGGTAACCAGTGAGCTACACATACCATAGCACGGGCGTAAGCCATAGTGCTCTTACCGCCCATTCAATTCATTTTATCTTTTTTTACATACCATAGCAAATGTGTTGTTAAATCAGCTATTAAACTCGATACTGTCAGCGAGTTAACCCTGGTCGAACTTGAAGTTTGAATTTAGTTACGGCCTTTAGGGATCTATGTCTATGGCTTCTGGTTCCAGAGAAACATTTGATATGTAGATTAAGATCAAGCATGAATAAATCCACAATCTTGAGAACTTACTGTTGCTCCAACATATATTTCGGATTAATCAAAGATTAAAAGAGTGATTTCGTAAATTTACGAAACGGGTCCTAGTTCTTGAAGGAACCGGTCGCGCCAGTAACCCACGCGCGAATGCTATCGCGTAGCATTTTTACGTAATATGTGAGTAGTGTAAATACAACTTCCAAATCCCCGTCTGCAAGCTCCGACCGTGAGTAAGTGGTTAAGCCGTTGGGTTATTGACTGAAAGAAACCGGATTCAAATATCAGCGGACGTAAGTGATTTTTTATTTTTTTATTTCAAAATACATTTCTATATGTTTGTATTTCTTATTAATAAATGTTTTCTTGCATCTTTCGTAGATTATCTTGGATTAGTGACCATGGGTTATTGTAGGGTATATAAGGTCCGGTTATGTACCTTTATACTTTCGTTTCTTTCTTTCAAAATAAATTTCTTTATGTTTGTGCGAACCTGAGCTAACCTCCGCTAACTCATGGTCAAAAAATTCTAGAAAACAATTATTAATAATAAATGTGAACACCTCGTGACACATTTTGACAAATTTAGATACTGGAGCATAGGAATAACCCTTGGAAGGGATTGACAATATCAAGTGAGAAATTCATCATTTCTTAACACATTAGTAGGGTATTACGATTCCAATTGTCTCTAAAAGCATTTTAGTGTTATAAAAAAAGTAAAGGACAGAAACAACATTCACAGTAAAATTCACTTTTTATATTTTCCTTTTTATAATGAACATATCTTCCTAAACGTAATGATCTCTACTACTCTAAGCTATTCACAGCTGCAAACTTTCCTTTCCTTACTGTTAACAGATGTAGCAGGGACGGGGGACCGACTGTACTTATGCAGTGACCTGATAGTTGCATAACGGACCATACTTGTATAGTGCCCAAATACTGAACTTACAGGCCGCGACCCCTCCGTTAGTCCTCGATAGCAGGTTAGCGCAACTGCAGGGATCATCCTTTTGAGCTTGCATTGTGTGGGAGGCAAATCAAAATACCTCCTCCAATATTCACCCAGTGGGCGGCCGTGTAGTCCTGTGGGAGAGAGAGCAATCCCCCCACCAAGTGTTATGCGTATCTTGGAGTCAACAGGCACTGCGAACTCCCCATGCCCGTGGGAGGATGGGGCTTCCTCCACCAGATAATTCTCACTGAAACACTCAGCTTCAAGATATCAAAAACATTATTCTTTATTGAGACATCTATTTCCATATGCAACCAATTGATAGTTCTTGTGCTTGTGGGAGGAAAGGAGTTTCCTCCCCAATTGGTTCGGTTCTGCTGTGACAATTCCACTACATGATGGAGCAAATAAAAAATTCCCACAAGACATACACTTTCACTTACATATATCTACAATAACACTCACACAAACTATTTCTCTTATTGGCAAAAGTTCACACATATTTTGGTATCACCGTCCAATAAATGTCATTCAGTTCAAGAAACTCACACACACTATTCCACTATACTTGACTGCTTGATACGTGGCGCCATCTCTGAGCCTCCATTCTACTACCACCTCTATATGAGCTGGGATAGCTGCAACCCAACTCCGTATTGGTGGTGGCTGACAGGAAAAAAGTTTGCACTGGATGTGCACATAAGAGGCGCAACGTAAGCCTAAATTTCTCCCCGTTATATATGGCTCCCGAACGGGCTCCGATCCCTGGCACCGTCCTCCTCAATAGGCTCGGTCTGGATACGGCATCACTTCTTCTCTACAGCATAACAGGTTTCCAACACGCCTCATCAACAGGTCATCATCCTGATCGAACTGGAACACTTCTTCCGTCACACCTTTAATTGTCATTCCCGAAACAGAGTGCTTCACTTCATTCCATACTTTCGCTATATCTTATTCTTTACTGGGAGCATTATTTCATTCCTGATCGATGTCATAGTAAGACTCTCATCGCTTGACTCTTTACATTTGGCAATTTGCTTCTGCTTCCGCTTGACTAATACGATTTTCTGATTGCATTACGCTTTCTTCTATTTCGTGTACATCACAATGTTCTTTATCCTGTTTGTCTGTCTCTTCTTCTCCTCGTATAGGTCTTCGACTTCTTCCTCCGAGTGTTAGGTTGTAGGAGCATACACTTGTATAATTTCCATACTGTATCTCTTGTTTATCTTTATTACTACCCGTGCGATTCTATCTAAAATTCCTTCAATTTTTGTGATCCGTGTCTTCAGTTCCTTATTAATTACAAAGCCAACACCAGTCAGTTTTCCATTTTCTATTCCTTTGAAGTAGAACGTGTGCTTTGACGGTAGTTCCAACTGTTCTTCATTCTTCCTCCACACTTCTGATAGTCCTATGATATCCCAATTAATTCTTGTTAGTTCATTCTGCAATTCTTCTAATTTGTCCTCTCTTGCAAGTGACTGACACCTTAGAGTCACCACGTATAGGTCCGTTTGAGTTGCCGTGTCGGTGTCCTGGCAGTCTTCAGTCCAAACCCGGGCATTTCGACCCTCTAACTTCCTGCAGGACCGACCGCTGCCGTTGCCACCTGCATTCCGTCCTCCGGTCAATGTGGCCCTCCGAGGAGGTCCTTACTTGTACCATCATGTGCAAAGAAAGGAGGGGTGCATAAATTTGACTCACGCTGTCTGCAAATTTGGGGCTGCTGAGCAACCCATCCATGTTCGTTCACCAAGCAGTTGCTTGGGTAATAGCAGGCCCTACGACGTGAACGTATGGATTGGACATTAGGCGTCTACCCCGGTCGGTTCCCTTAAGCCTTAACAATAGGACTTAAGGGGTCTCCTCCCAGTAGGGGTCTCCTCCCAGTTAGTGGCAGAAGCCTTTTAGGGCGACAGTCCCGGTTTGTCGGTCCTGTCCCGATTTCACGGTATATATACAGGGTTTTCCACTTAAAACTAGCACCTCAGATATCTCGGCTCCTATTTTACATAGAGCTTTGAAATAAAAGAGTGGATTACTAACTTGCATATAGCAAATCAAATAGTATTATTTTCAGTGTCAGTGGCGGACCGGGAATACCCATACGAGGGGTCAACTATAAAATTTTAAATGGAAAGTGGGGTAATCATTCACTTCTCTGGAACAAGAAGTGAAAATGTAACGACTTTTAGAGGAAACATGATATAATATTACCTACGGTATAGCTGCTACGACAGCGATTTTTTATTGGAATTATAGTACGGCGCCTCAAATTAACATTTCAAATCTCTCAGCTCGTATTTCACATAGGGCTTTGGAATAAAAAAGAATGGATTAGTAATTTGCATACAGCAAATCAAATTGTAATATTTTCAGTGTCAGTGACTGACCGATTATATCCATACTGGGGGTCAGTTTCAAAATGTTAAATAGAAAGTGGGGTAAATATACACTTCTTTGATACAAGTACTAAAATTGCAACAAATAAAGCGTATGCGCGAACAAAAGTCTATACCCTATCTTTTAACATAGCAAATAAACTTTTGTTTGTGCATACACCTCAATGGTCAGAGGAAATATAATTTTAATATTCGCTACAATATAGCAGATACGATAACCAATTGTTATTGGAATGATATTACTGCACCTCAAATAACCCTGTTCCTCCTATACAGTCCTTTAGTAAAGTTCGTTCCCCGTGACAAACATTTGTGTCATCAAGGCTAAGGGTAGGTCAACACTGTATCAACTGTCAGTGTTTTCGAACACAATGGTGGGACCCACATTTGAACTTCATTTCCAGTCGGGTGTCCGGATTCTTTTTGGTCATAGAATGAATGCGTAAAAATTTGTCTGATTTTCTTTTAAATACATATTCGTTAAATTGTTTATAATGAGAGCGCCTGACGCAGGCTAAAGTAATACTCACTCTTGTAATCAACATGCACGGCAGTGCATGAGCCAAGTTCTTCACGTCAGAAAACGTCAGCACTGCCAGAAGCATGTTATACAGGAACAAGAGTTTATGGCAAAATCGACTATTTGGGGGCCCCGTAAGAAAAAAGATGTTAAAGATAGGAATATGAGCTTTTGCCGTTAAGGAGATATGGTAAATATGTGCAGATGTACAAAATTTCATATTCGTATCTCAAACTATGTTCTAGTTGTGGACCCCTGAAATTGCACATTTTAGGCTAACTGACTCACTCACTCACTCACTCACTGACTGACTGACTGACTGACTCACTCATCATATTGTTTAGGGTGTTTGAAGTAAGCTAGAAACATGAAATTTGGTATGAAGGTAGAGGATGATAAGTAGATAAAGGAAAAATTCCGACATTTTGAAAAAGTCGCCATCTTGGATTCAAAATGGCCGCCAAACCTAAAATTTCAAAGAATACACAGCCTAAACGACTAAAGATAGAACAGTGAAATTTGGTATGAAACAACACCATTGATAGCAAATTAAGAAAACTTTTTAAAAATTTGAAAAAGTCGCCATTTTGGATTCAAAATGGCCGCCAACCCTAAAATTTTAAAGAATACACAGCCTAAACGGCTGCCGCTAGAATAATGAAATTTAGTTTGACAGTACAACATTATTAGTAGATTATGAAAAATTACAAAATATCTCTAAAGACGCCATCTTGGATCCAAAATGGTGGGCATCATAAATCCATTTTCCAACTGCTTGAGCCAGAGATACGAAATTTGGCATAATGATGTATTATCAAGAGTAGTTTAGGAAAACATAACAACGTTTTAAAAAATTCACCATCTTTGATTCAAAATGGCAGCTGAAATACCATTTTTCACATCGTTCGAGATAGAGAAATGAAATTTGGTATGACAGTGTATCATCACGAGTATGTCACGAAAATATAAGAAAACGTTAAAAATGTGTCCATCTTTTATCCAAAATGCCCGCCTAAGCCCCACTTTATAACGACTGAAGCTAGAGAAACGAAATTTGGTATGAAGGTGTACCATTACGTGTAGGTTAGAATAAATTCGGCTCGTCTCCCCTACTAGGGTACAGTTCCCAGCGGAAGTTAATTGCGATAAAGGGGTGCGCCCCAGCGAGGCCATCTTGGAATTCTGGGGGCAGCGCCCCAGCGAGGCCATCTTGGAATTCTGGGGGCAGCGCCCCAGCGAGGCCATCTTGGAATTCTGGGGGCAGCGCCCCAATGAGGCGAAGCGAGTATATGCATTACACAAGTGTAAAAAGCTGCGAAATACGAGCAAAAGCACCAGGGGTGTAAACTGTCCAGTCAACTCCTTCAACCTTAAAAAGTGGTGAAATGGAATATGGATGACCTAGTTCCTCGCGCCAACTTCCAATACTCCTGCGTGTCCCACCAAGTTTTACTCGTCACAAACGTTAGCACTGCCAGGAGCATGTTATACAGGCAGAATGTGGAAGTTTCCCCATTCGGACGCAGCGCTCTGGAGTATGAGGGAATATCTGCATCATGTGGCGCAGTGCACTGCAGATTCTGGTTGGGATAAAAAGACGCAGTTCCTCCAAACTCCTCAAGTTCAATGCGCGGCCTGCCGTGGGATTCTAGGCGCAGCGACGCGAGCGAATTGAGGGGAGTATCAACACGTACGGCAGTGCATGCAGCCGAGTTCCGCGTGTCACAAAACGTCAGCATGCTATACAGGAACAAGAGTTTATTGCGAAATCAGCGTTTTTGATGTTCTGTAAGAAAAAAGATGTTAAAAATTGAAATATGAAATTTCGAAGTATGACGGTATATCATCACTAGTAGATTACAAAATATCTCCAAAGACATCATTTTGAATCCAAAATGGCTGACTTCATAATCCATTTTCCAGAACGTTTGAACTAGGGATACGAAATTTGGCATAAAGGTGTATTAACAAAAGCAGTTTAGGAATAATTTACATTTTTGAAAAAGTTGTTAACTTGGATCAAAATGGCCGCACAAAAACTTTTTCCACACCATTCGAGCTATAGAAACGAAATTTGGTATGAAGGTGTACCATCACAAGTAGGTAACGGCAATGTAAGAAAACTTTTTAAAAATCGCTTTCTTTAATTCAACATAGCCGCCCAAATACCATTTTCCAAACCACTGAAGCTAGAGAAACGAAATTTGGTATGAAGGTGTACCATCACGAAAATGTTTCAATAAATGGATCAAACCACCGCTATGAGCGTGCAGCCCCCGAGGCGATATTGGAAAATGTCTGCACAGCATGGGGCGCTGTCCCCAGAAAGTCTGATCACAATAAAGGGGCGTAGCCCTAAAAATTTGAAGTTGGGGGGCGCACACGGAATTCTGGGGCAGCACACCCAGCGAGGCGAACCCAGTATATACATACACGAATAAAAAGCTGTGAAATCCGAGCAAAACACCAGATGATGTTCGAGCCTTAGGGTTGGTGGTGGTGGATTTTAGGGCCGCCAGCAGGAAGCAAATTTGCTGTATCATCACAAGTAGGTTACAATAAATATGGTAAAGCTTCCCTATGTTTCAATAAATATCTCATTCCCACAGGTGGTGGGTATGGGAAAAAATCTGCAACATGGAAGCACAGTGTCCTGGAGAGTGGTTATGATAAAGGGGCGTAAGTACCCAAAAACTCGAAGTTGGGGGCGCAGCCAGCTACGGGGGGCGAGGACCTAAACGAGGCCGAGCGAGCGAGTATATATATTATACACGTACAAAAAGCTGTGAAATCTGAACAAAAACACCAGAGGTGCAAAAAGTGGAGCCAAGTTCTTTACCCCTAAAAAGGTGTGAAATGGGAGACGGATGAGCCAAGTTCCTTGGTGACAGCATGTAACAGGAACAAAGAAACTTGGCGCGAGGTGGCAAGGTTCATGATCCTCAAGCTATAAGGGTGGTGGGGATCCTAAAACCCACTACGTCCACCGCCACCAACCCTAAGGCTGTTGCCAGCTCGCGCGAAGTTCCTTTGTTCCTGTTACATGCTGTCACCAAGGAACTTGGCTCATCCGTCTCCCATTTCACACCTTTTTAGGGGTAAAGAACTTGGCTCCACTTTTTGCACCTCTGGTGTTTTTGTTCAGATAATAATATTACGTATACCAGTGGATACGTGCCGGCCGAGTAGCCGTGCGGTCTACGGCGGTAGACCAACGACTCGAAGGTCCCGGGTTCGAATTCCGGCTGGGGCATCGATGTTTGTGGATTTTAATGGCTAAGGGGCGAAACGTGACGGACCGAAGTCCAAAGTTACTAGACTGGCCCATATAAAAATATAGTTTATCAAAGCTTTTCCAATAAAAATTGGCTGTCGTAGCTGCTATACCGTAGGTAATATTACATCATGTTTCCTCTAAAAGTTATTTCATTTTCACTTCTTCTTCCAAAGAAGTGAATAGTTACCCCACTTTCCATTTTAAATTTTGTAGTTGACCCCTCGTATGGGTATTCCCGGTCCGCCACTGATACTGAAAATAATACAATTTGATTTGCCATATACAACTTTGTAATTCACTTTTTTATTTCAAAGCTCTATGTGAAATAGGAGCCAAGATATTTGAGGTGCTAGTTTTAGGTGGACCACCATGTATATACAGATATATGTAGTATATCGGATTTATTAGTAGAATTAATATAAAATGCCTTATTACTGTTTTCCGTTGATAAATATTAAATTTCACGGTATGTATAATATCTGTGAGATGAGGACTAACTAGGACTATAGGTATTATTTATTTTATAGTTTGCAGACATTGTTTATCCTTCATTGTGCGTGTGTGCACGCTTCTAGGTATATATATATATATCTGTGTATATATTAGCATATTGTTGTACTTATCTATTATAATCGTTTTGTATGAACATTTATAGTTGGATGAAAGGAAGGTTTAGCGCTCTTAACTCCGCTATAATAAATAAGGCCTGTGGTACCCCAATTATAACATTATTATAACATTTCATCGATTCTCTCAACATCCAGGATAAAAGAGTATTTCGCAGTATTGAGAACACAGACTAGCAAATGCAATTTTGGTCTTTTCTTTGAAGAAACCTTAACAACGCAATTGATACATGGAATAACCGAGAATTCACCTAGAAAACGATTATTAGCAATTGATGCGTTATCTTATTAAAAACAACAACAACAACTGAGTTAGCAATACAACACGAAATGGTGGATATGGATAGCAAAGTGGTAGAGGAGACATAAGTCATACTTTAGTTCAAACAGCTGAAGTGGATTGAATTAAGGAGAAATCTTTATCAAGGTAGAGAGATAAAACACTAGAGATGTCTAAATCCAAAATGTATGCTTGTAAATTGTGTTCATATAATGATAGTAGGGCATACTTATGGTAAGTTGTGTTTGTTTTGCGGCAAGGAAAATCATTTTCATATGTGCTGCTGGCAGAGAAAACAAGAACAAAGTTTAAATAAGACAAATTTTTTGTCGACAATACTCTCAACCAATGATATAGATAGGTGATATAAATATTTGACAGTTAATCCTCATTCATAGACTGGTAAGGATATGATTCATCTTTAGAGATGGAATGCTGACAAGCAATTAAATATCACCAGAAGAAAGTCTTGTAAACTATATGGTACATGTCACGCTTATAATGATGTCCAGCATATGATACACAATGTTATAGGTGTTGTAAGAGAAATCACCAGTCTCGCTGCTGTTTTACGAAAAGGTCGAATAACATGGATTATAAAATTTGGTCGGTCATGGAGGAACTATCTAGAACAAGGAACCAGGATCTCGAGTTGTCCAAGAATCAAGAGGTATTTTGACTTAACAGGGCCAATAACGTTAGCATCAGATTCAAGCAAAATTACAACTGGTAGATAAAGACTGAGGAATATTAATTAGATTTTATTGTGCACGACAATGGTCAACAATAGGCGAATTTTCATGGCTATTACTTTTGATTTAGCTTTAATCTGGAATAGAACTCTGATTGGATTCATGTAGACGACTATACTGACGAATGTTAAATAAAGTCTTTGGAATACTATTATTATTACTTCAATCAAATACATATATAATAACATGGAATGGGGTTAAGCAGGGAGCATGTAGAAGTTGTATACATTTTATTTTTGTATAATACGTGTCATTTCTCTATTACATTGTAGACATTATCCAACACACACAGCACTCTTCGGTGGTGTTCGATCGATATCGCGCAATTACATTTTCAAACAGTAATAATATTCCTCTAAACTAAATAATGTAATTTGCCAAGTTTATTCTGTACGTTATTTGGGTGAAGTAAACACATTTCCCATGTTTCAGGAATATCGTACCACACCAATGTAGATCGATGTTGAGTCGAAAGGGCCATGATCAGTATCCGCGTTATTGGTTCAGTATAGGTCATATATTGGCCCGTTAACCTTGTGCTGCTTGGATAGGTTCAATACCAAATAATTATATAATTAGCAAGATCATTCAAGGCTATCGTTTTGAGTATTTGTCTCTCAGTCATCATACCAGTGTGATTACCTCTACGTTAGGACAAATTTCTGTCAGTTGTGATGAATTGACATGACGTCAAGGCTTAGTTAGTCTAGTGTCATTTATGGTTGCCGAGAAAGGTTAATTATTGATACTGTTGATAATTATATTCCTTCTGATATAATTACCAAAGTCAATGTGGATGGACGCCACCGAGAATGAAGTAACACACAGTGTTCGTTAGGGTAAGAAATGTGCATGACAATCGTTTTGGTGTCTTTAGAAGTTGGGATGATTTAAATGGCTCATTATGTGTATTTGAAGTCGTGCAGAAAGTCTTGGAGGTGTTCAGTCATTTAGAACCTTACTTGCTATAAGCCATTGTAAGCTTTGGTTGTTATTTAGTTTCTGGAGAGTCGTTAAATGTTTCACATATTTCAGTGCTAATGGAATTGATATCGGCCTGTTTTACAGTTTTGTTATATAAATGTGTTGGTAAGAAATAGCTTATTAGTTTTATGTATCTAAAAGAAAAGCAAGTATGTATTCACTAATATTTTGTTTTATATTCCTCCAGCTGATCTATATGGCGGATTTATCCGAAGTTTTGATAGAAATTCCCATGTCAACTGTGTTAAATACCAATCCACTTCCCATAAAGAATTGGACACACGACATCGTGTCAGCTGAGGCGTTGGGTTACAAAGTTTCCTTCATATCCGGAAAATACATCAATTTAGGAAGGTCAATATGATTTTATATGGGGACAATGCTTCCTGAAAACTAAATGTGATATACAATTCTTGTGTATTAACTTTCTGTATGTGATAAAAAAATGTGTTTTTTTGATTAAAATAAATTCATATCTAACTTGAATTTTTTTTTTCATTATAATTTACCGGCTCTTAATAAAGTCAGGAAATCCTAACTACGAAAGTGTTCTACTCTCTATGACCAAACATTTATAGCAAACAAATATTATTCCAGTATTAAAAGTAATTTCCAACTTTTTAGCCTTTTGGCATAACAAAACCAAGCATTAGAACAATGCAGAAAATACATTCCGACACTTTCGCTTTCTTTATAAGGAAAGCAAACAATTCAATTTCTAAATAAATGCCATTATTTTCGCTTCTCGACTTGACCATAAGCATAACCATAAGCAAAATAAATACGGATCCTATCACTTTACAGCTTGACAAAAGAAATGTTATCACAAAATAAGAGGTAATCTTGAACAATCCGATGCCTTACCTAACAAGATAATACGTAAAACAAATTCCAACCATTTCGCCCTTCTACTAGCTATATGCATAACACTATAACATCATCAAAACGAAGTTTAAATTTCTTACTTACTGCATCACTAAATGAAATATCATTGCAATATATAAATAAGTTCCAAGAGTTGAGGCTTTCTTCTCTTCAAAACCAAAATGCGACATTACAACAAATATATTCCAATAACCTGAGCCATAAATGCCTAAAACTATAAATCAATTCAGTTCAATTCAAGAATATTCCAACACCGTAACTTTATAAAATCATACATTATTACACGTATATATATAAAAAATAGTAACGATTTAAACTTCATTAGTTCAGTATTTGCACGTTCACACTACAAGTTGAAACAGTTCTGGAATCGATGCCATATTTTAAGATATTTCTCCGCATGAAACAAAATCTGCTGATTAGTTACGATATTTTGAAATTTGAGTGTTTGGAGTAACTATTTGCAAACATATCTAAAAAAAAATAATGCTTTTGAAATCCAGGCAAATTCCTTTTCTTATCAAATCAATTTTCTCCTCCCCTCCCTTGCCCAGGCGTGAGATAAAGATACACAAAGGCCATAAATGAAATGAAATTCAAACAGTGTTGCATAGAGAATTGACAGATAAAATGTTTATATACACAGTACAAAATATCCGTAACTCTTTTATTACAGATATGGATGAACCGACTCATTCATATGACAGAAAGGTTGAAGTAGTTTTATCAATGTCTAGAACCAATCAAACAAACAAAATATCTAATAACTTGCACTAAATTTGAATTGACAATAGTAAATAATTCCTTCCATATAATCGTAAAAATAGAAGTAGTTTTGAAATCTACGTCAAGTTCTAAATATTGATGAATTTTTTCGATAGGCAGAAAATAAGCGGCAAGAAATTGTCAAAATTTTAAAACTGATATAATTTCCTTATTTAGCATTTATAAAATTAGACCAAACATTCATTTCGAAGAAAAATCTACCTATTGAGATCGGTACGATATATATGTTGTATATATATATATATATATATATACCGACACGGGAACTCGAACGGACCTATACGTGGCTACTCTCAACTGTCAGTCACTTGCAGGAGAGGACAAATTAGAAGAATTGCAAAATAAACTAACAAGGATTAAGTGGGACATCATAGAACTATCAGAAGTGTCGAGGAAGAATGAAGAACAGTTGGAACTACCGTCAGGGCACACGTTCTACTTTAGAGGAACTGAAAATGGAAAACCGACAGGCGTTGGCTTTATAATTAATAAATACCTGAAATCACGGATCACAGAAATTGAAGGAATTTTAGATAGAATTTCACGAGTAGTAATAAAGATAAACAAGAGATACAGTATGGAAATTATACAAGTTTATGCTCTAACAACTTCACATCCGGAGGAGGAAACCGAAGACCTATACGAGGAGATACAGAAGATTTTTGATAGTAACAAATCGCATTACAAAATTGTAATGGGAGACTTCAATGCGAAAGTAGAAACCAAGCAGAGCAGTGACACGAAAGTGGGAAACTTTGGATTTGGCAAAAGAAACAAGAGAGGAGAGAAGTTAGTGGAATTCTCAGAAGCCAACAGACTGTTCATTTCCAATACATTTTCCAAGAAACCGCCGCAGTGGAAGTGGACATGGAAAGTCCAAAATGGGACAAAAAACAAAATAGACTACGGTCTATCGAATAACAGGGCAATTCTGCAAGAAGTGTCTGTTCTGAATAGTTTCAAAGTCTCGAGTGATCATAGGATGGTGAGATGTAAGCTTAAACTAAATACTAGACCTGGGAGAAACAAGCTTATCAGAGGAAAAACGCCACTTTTAGATCTGGAAAATCTTGAAAAAAAACAGAGACATTCGAGATAGAACTAATCAACAGATTTAGCGCCTTGGAAGAGTTAGAGGATGAAGAAGACGCCAATAGCAGAAATACTGAACGAGATAATAAGAGAGACAACCAAGGAATTACCAGGCACCAGAATGAAAAGAAGGAGGAAAATCTCTTGAGGAAGAAAAAAAGAGAAATGAAAGAAGAGAAAAATTACATTAAAAGGATTGAATACATAGAACTAAATAAAACAATAAGGAAGAAATAAGAGAGGATGTACGAAGATGCCAGGTATATGTATAAGTAGTTTCCGGTTTACCTAAGAGATGGCGCCAGCGAAAAGTATGCAGCGTATTCATTTGATACATACGTCTGACATTAAATTACAAACACAAACAAGTTGAGTCCACCAAACACTAGCGTCTTTGTTTTATCGTTCCGTACATTTCGAAGTCTGTGCCTGAAAAAGAGCATTTGCTTTTCTTATTTAATCAAAAGAAAAAGGCTGTTGAAAGTCATCGTGTGCTGATAGAAACATATGGTAAACACGCTCCATCGATTAGAACATGTGAGACATGGTTTCGACAATTTAAAAGTGGTGATTTCAATGTGAAAGACAATGCGCGCTCTGGTAGACCACAAAAGTGCGAAAACGAGCAACTGCAGGTGTTATTGGAGGATGACCCAACTCAAACTCAACAGCAATAGGCAAAAGCATTAAATGTGTCACAAGAAACAATCAGTAGACGTTTACGAGCAATGGGGAAGATCAGTTTTTTTTTCAGTTTTGGGGGCCCACTTTACCACTCCCGCCTCTTTGCATCCTTTGCACAAGCCGAGTTGTGCACTTCCAAGGGCGTGCATCACGAACATATTTGTTCTTCTCGCCTTGGGGCAGACATGTCCCTAGAGATTCTTGGATTGCCGGCGTTCCGGCATTCCAAGAAGTTCCTCTGTTCCTTCTGTCAGAGACATCAGGTGTTGCGGGACGGACTTTGGACCAGACATCCAGAATGTTCTCCTGGTCTAAGTTCCCTTAATAGAACTTACTTGCTTGGGGAGGGTCCCTACCTGTTATTTTCTTTATTAACATATAACACATAAACATACAGTATATTACAAATATTAGAACAATACATTGACTAACACGTGGACAACACATAGACAAGACAAACATAAACTTGGTTGGCTTCTTCTTCTTTTGGCCTCTTCTTCTAACCTGCAACAGAGTAGAAAGGAATAAGGGTAGGTGCGCGTGGATTAGGTGGTGTGTTCCACAAAGTTTTTGTCGCCTTGCTTTCCTTTTGATTAGTGTCCACTTCCTCCTCGTCACTATGTTAGTTCCTCCTGTCTCACTTGCGCTCGGTTAGTTATGCCTCTTATTTCGCTGTATTCTATTTTCAATTCTTTACACTCAATCACTCACACTTACACCGTGGCTAGCTTTCGATTTGTTCACTTTCATTTCTGGCTTCCAGAAAATTAGAGTTTTTCCACTAAATATATACACTCGTCTCTTCATACCACATTTCCAGTTTCTTCCACCACCACACTTACACTAACTCACACACACTTAGCGTCTCTTGTGACGGAGTTCCGCCTCAAGGCGCCGAACTTTTCCCACTGGGTTCCAGCGGAACATTCATTCTCTATTTCACCACTTCGTTTCTGGTTTATATATTAAATTACGTGTCTCTAGTTTTGTTGTCTATTTATACCCGGCTGACACGGCTGCAACGCGGGTGCGCGCGCGCGGCGATCCTTTTATTGACCCAACGTCCCCATATTATTAATGTGCATTATCCTTGTTGTTTTCATACGGGGTGGTCCACACCGTTAAGGTATATTTCCTCTTGTAGTAGTTTGAGACTTTTTAAGTCAGCTCCCTGAATGCCGTCACCATTTCCGGTGTTCGCAGAACCTCCATGACGGGCGTCTCCCCCAGGAGACTATGTTTCTTGTTTCCATACATCTTACAAGTAAAGTACCCGAAGTGAGGACTCGAGTTGCTCATCAAGTGATACCTTAAATTGAAGCTAGTGACGAGTATAGTACACCTGTGAAATCCTAGCTGCAGAGCTCCA
Organism: Lepisma saccharinum; assembly: GCA_022664845.1. Classification (NCBI taxonomy): domain Eukaryota; kingdom Metazoa; phylum Arthropoda; class Insecta; order Zygentoma; family Lepismatidae; genus Lepisma; species Lepisma saccharinum. The sequence continues at coordinate 33,373 of JAGDQP010003092.1, forward strand.
GAAATAAAAATGTTATGGCGGGTCAAAGTTCAAAGTGAAAGGGAATTTAGCTGCTTGTGATGTCCATGTTTTGCTGATTATCCCGATGGTAATACGTCGTACGTTGCTCCCAATTAATGTAATGTGTAGAATGATATACCTCTCTCTGCCTGATATTCCGCTTTCTTTTATTCGTGTATGAATGTCCTTGTGCATGTTTGCTAATGTTATTGATGTCAATAAAAGGTATTTTTTTTCTTTTCGTTCAAGAAAATGGAAGCAGGTGCTATCCATGAGAAATATGGATTTGTTAATAAGAGAATGAATAGGTATGAAGATTCATTGTATAAACAAATAGTGGAGATACTCGAGGACAAGATGGAAATCATAGAAGAAGTTAGAACTCTTGGATTTGCTGGTGACAGTGATGAAAGCGATGATGGAAACTACGGTGATGACGTCTTTGATGAGGAAATGCCAAGTACATCGCAAGGTTCTCAAACACATCAAGTCTCCGACACCTGTGGCTTCTTCAGGTGAAGAATATCAGCCTTTGCCAAAAAAACAAAAACACATCTTGGACGATGATTATAAAGAAGCAGCTTACATCTTGACAGAGGTCATTAACTTGCGTTGTTGCCAGATGTTGAGTGTGATGTTGCCACATTGACGGGGAGGCAAGATAGGACTTGTTAGCTGACGTCACGAGGTCATTGACGGGGAGGCAAGATAGTACATGATGTTTGACGTCACGGGATGGGTACAAGCGAGTACTTGATCATTGACGTCAGAAGGCCATTGACGGGATGCAGGATATTACTTGTTACTTGACGTCATGGCGTGGGTGAAAGTTTTTGATTATATATAGAGGGCAGTAGTGTAGTATGTATCATTATAAAGAGACGCGAGCTTCAGTCATGGCAGAGCAGCAGCAGCAGCAGCAAGGTGTAGCACGTCCCGTTGACTTGGGATTAGAATGTGGAGGAGCTTGATAGAACGTTGGAGTTACTGGATAGCAGTTTTGAGGAAGAAGATAAAGACCGTACAATATATAGTATGTTAAAGTCTAAAGTGAAGACTTCGCCATCATTATCATCTTCCTTTTTATTCGTAAAAGATAAGGACGAGGACGATATTCAGGAAGTCTATTGTTCGTTAGTGCCAAAGAGAAAGAGGGAGGATGATGAAGATATTAGTGTAGTTTATTCACCATTAGCTCCAAAGAAGAATACAAAGACAAAGCAGCGTGTGTTAGAGGGAGTGGAATATCCTATAAAGAAGCGTTTGTGTTTTGAAAATGCTTGAGGAAAGCAGTCATAATCTTCGATACTATCAAGAGCAGCAGCAGCGGCAGGAATAGCTCCACCAGTACTAGGACGACCAACAGCAGCAGCAGCAGTGAAACCAACACCGCCATAAGTAGTAGTGAAAAGTGCCAAGGGTGGATGCAAGAACAAGTGGGTGGATGAAAAGTGTATTCGACTAGTATTGCATCGGTGGAATCCTAAAAGTGCATCGATCTGTGAAGGGTGTTTTAATGACGAAAATAACCAAACTGGGCATGCGTGTTTAGGCTATAGCAAGCCAAATGAACTAGTAAGTGGAGAAGAAAGTGAAAAACATTTTCGTAAATGTGTGTGGAGGGTGATCTTAAGACTTTCAACAGAGAAAGAACTGTACGCTATTTACAAGCAAGATCATCCTGAACTAAGTAATATTGGTGATGATGAAACAAGTATGAGAAATATGAAATATGGGCTTTGGAAGGTGGTAAAAGTTCATATGCAAGGTGTTATTGATCTGTTGCACGACAAGGACCGTAAAGCAAAAGATCGGCTGTAAAAGGAACAAGTGAAAAAATGTCTGACTATTGTCTATTTTGTGGTGGTGGTATTTTTGTTGTGGACTCCTGTGTTTTACAAACCTTTCGTACTTATTTAAAATACAACCCAATTACTTGTAGTGGCTGCAAGTTGAAGATTCTTCATAATAACTCTATATATGTGTGGAATACAGGCAAAGTGCTTTCAAAACATTTGTTGAATCAAGTGAATCACCATGAAACGTTTGTGGAGTATTATGACATTTTCAAATGACAGGGTCATGTAAGTATTTCCATGAATACTTTTTTCAAATCTTGTAGAGAATTAGTTCATAATAGTGAATTTATTGCTCAACTCATACTGGATGTGATTCATGAACAATTTTCGGTAGAAAAGTCTGAAAGTGTGTTTTCAGAACAGTACATTATAGATGTGCAAGGATTTAAAATCTCTGCACATGAGTTTATTATGAGAGAATTTTGTATTGTAGCGTGTGATGCTAGTCTTTTATTCCACTGTTTAGTAAAACTTCCATGTGACATTATGGAAGTAGGACTAGGTTATCAAAAACAACTGCAATGGTTAACAGAAAACTTTCACGATTTACAGTGGGACACATCAAATGGATACAGCGTTTCACATCTTCGTAGAATGATTTTTCAGATGTGTTCAAGTGAAGCTACATTCTTTTGTAAAGGACTTGAAAAAGCACAGTGGATTAAAAAACAATTTCACTTGCAAGGTGTGAATCATATAAGTGAAAAGGAATGTCCTGCCCTGAAATCATTAAATTTAAACATTGGTTTGTTAAAGTGTACTTTTCATGGCCCTGTCGAGGTGAATGCGTGTGCATTAAGAACCTGTTTGCAACTCCAACATTGAATGAAACATGAGAAACCAATAACTCTTGTAAATACCTTATCAGCCATGCAAATGTAGAAAGCATGTGTAACTTTTTTTATAAAATACACTTTACTTACTCTTGAACAATAAGGAATGAATACTCTATGAATTTGTTTTTTTTTCATTTCAAATCAGGATAAATGATAACAGAAAAGGTTTAAATTATATCATCATATTTATTTTTCTTTAAAATGAAGAAGAGTAGCATACAATTCTATTTACAACGTAGTTTATTTTTGTTTTATGATTTGTTTCACATATTTTACTACAATTTGATCATTTTTTCTTCAAATGAACAATATTGAATTTTGGTATGATATTAATCCCCATTACACTAAAGTAAATAAAGAGTATACAAAATAATCCACAAAGGGTGGATGCATTATCTTGAACCTGAATTTTATTATATTGATATAATTTACAATTTCGTTTTAAGAACGTTATAATTTGCTTAGGAGGTGGTCTTGCAAATATATCAAAATAAAACCCACATGCATTTTCGTTAATATAAATTACAGTCCAATGACTTCCTCCACTCGAGGAAGAACTTAAATTAACAATAAGTGCTGCTGGAAACTGTACACGAACAGGTAATGTATTAATGGCGTAAATGCCAGTCAGTATACTTGCAGATAAACAATCACGTAAAATCACTTTCATCAGTTGGTCCGTCCACATTGTTTGTTATAGGACTTGGAATATATACACACTTATTTTGATTTAACACTGATAAACCAAGTTCATAAAATTTAATATAATATACATAAGTCCATTCTTCTTTCACTTCACATCGGAAATAGGAGAATCGATGCAAATAATGAACACACTGTCTTGAGGGATATGCCAATTGAGAAAAGTGAGGACACTTTAATTCTCCTTCTAGGCTGATTACACTTTTACCAAGGATAGATTCGAGAAAAAATTGTGTTGTTTTCCCGAAAGTGTACACTACACTATTGTGTTGAGTATATTTGGTAATCACACTTTTAACTTCACTGTAGGGGGTATCACCATCGTTCTAGTGGAGACCGTAGAGATGCTGAGACAGGTAATCGTTATGTAATCGCAAGGCTGTTGTCAACTGAGAGTAGGGGGAAGGATGTTTAAAAATCCAACTTTGTGAACAATTCAAGTCAGGATTGATAATAACAAGTTCTTTCAAGACTAACCTTTCGTGTTCGTCCTCGTCATTTTCACCACGTGTGAGAGCAGAGAAGTGTACTAGAACCTGCATCGTGACTGAATGAGATTGAAATTAAAATGTACCATCGGTATATACGTTTCTATTTTTATCAATTTCTATAATCGAATCAAACTGAGCATACACAATACATGATACAGACTGTACTTGTGCTTGACTAAAGGATATTTTTATATCAACAGGAGAGTCTCTTACAACATCCCAAGTACAATCATCAATACTTTCTGTAGGAGACAGAATAAATGGGAAAATGGTATAACCATGTGCAAAATCATGAGAAGTAATCGTATGTGTAGTATTTTGATGAAAGATCCCAGTACCAGAAAACAGGGTGAAATAACTTTGAATGAATAATGCTCTTGCAAAATCGGGGGTTAGGGGAGTGGGTGGATAAAATTTGGAGCCTCCCTGAATCTGTAATTTGTTATTTATGTTGATATTTACCATTCATTGCTGTATTTGCTGCGAATCCAATGACAAGGTTTTTTGGAACACTACCCAAAAATAAATTATCAATATTAAATGAAGTTACATTTTGTGGAATAGTAATGATTCGTGTTTCGACTCTAGTGAGTGGTAATTTTGCAGTATTTTTTTTCCATGTAAGAATTTAAATAAAGAGGCAAGTCAGCAGAAATAGTAAGACGACGTGCATATAATACAACTTCTTGTAAGACAACTTTAAAGTTTAAATTGTCAGCAGCCATTAAACAAAATGAATCTTTATTGCGAAACAGTTTTATACGCAAACTTACTTTATTTGGAAGTATACGATCTAAGTTAGCAATATCTGTAAAGACACGTCCAAACATTTCAAAAGGAGCACTACCACTAGCAATTTGCATTGTTTACTAAAACCAGCATTATTTTCATCAAGAGTATTAAATTGTCCAGCAGTATCTTTATGCCATAACGCACATGTGAGATGAGTTTTCGAAGCATCTTCAGAGTAATTAAGTATTGATTCCAAGAAATCTCGAATAGCATATGACCCAGAAGAGGAAGAAATTAATTTATCATTTAAATATACATTGACTTGACTGAACAGAATGAAGGAAGTTATTTACTGCTGCTACAACATCAGCTTGCACTGCAGGTTGATCGCCTTGTGCTGGTTTATGTACTTCAAAGTATCACCATTAGCTTTTGTTATTTTACAACGTACATACAAGTACAAGTATGCAGGATGAATATATTCTCCAGCATCTCCCGGAATCACAAATTCAATGGGCCCCTCTGAAGTAAGTGTAGAAATAGGATGATAATCTTGCATACGAGAAGACTCAATAGCAGTTTGAGTCATGGGGACAGTTTGTAAATCAAATTCATTAGTACAACATTCTTTACTTGATGCTGAAAGGAAAGACATTTTATCACGTAACTAAAAATATCCATTTCACGATAAGACTTTGTCTTCTTCTTTTTCTTCTTTCTTTTGTTAATAATTGGTGGTCCAATACGTTTAGGAAGAAGAAGAGCTTTTAGTTTATGCGCCCGTCGTCTACCAGTACCACTGAGCAACTGATTAATTTTATTTTCGGCTTTTGTTCTTAAAGTTGAACCCGCCTGATGAACTCTACTTTTAACTGTTCTTTAAATGGACGATTTTCTAATACATCTCCTGCAACTTGCATTCCTATTTGTAATGCTTGTCGACCAACTGCTTTATCCCCTTGTTTAATAAGTGGCATAGCAAATCGAGAGAGACCACGAAATAATCCCCCTAATCCATATCCACGCTGATAAACTGGTCCAGCAAAATAAGGGATGCCCCTACCATGAAGTGGAACTTTTATTTTCACGAGTGTTGTTCAAAGTGAAGTGTTATGCTCAATGTCCCAGATGCGAATGAGATATTTCGTCCTGCATGGTCCTTTAGTAGTATTTCAATTGTGTCAAATGAAAGTTTACTTAAAGGAAAATAATGTACATTCTGAAATGTCTGTACTTTACCGTTATTACTCAGACATGGCTACAATACGTAGTAAGGGTGCTTTTGTATCACCTACAAATTGAGGTTGTATAAGGTCAGTGTATACAAATACTTGATGTGGGTACCTAATGTCAATGTAAGGCTGTTTTTGAGCTTGTTTAGATTTTTAAAGATTAATACCTGGTTCGAAACCTAATTGTAAAGCAAGTATGGGTGAAAGATAAAGTGATTTAATGTTTGCATTCGTTTTAATAGTAATAGTATTTGAAAAATCGAAGTAAATTAAGGTTGGAGTGATTTCATTCACAACCTCTAACAATGACGATATCGAAGAATAATATCCTGGTGATATTTTATATTTTACATTATCCCCATTATTGTTTCATACCACATAATATTTTGGCCTTCAATTACATTATAGCAAGTTAAGGGGATATGAATTTCACTAAGTCCTACCATCCATGATTTAAGATATTTAAAAAATGTGATGGATGATTATTGCTATATGTATTTGTACTAGCATTCGAACTAAGTGTAATGTAAAAACTATCATCCGTACTTTCCGAAATCATTTCTTCCGTTTAAAGTGAAGTGTAATGTTCGAAGTACCAAATTGAAATGATAAGTTTTCTCCCTGTTCATCTTTTAAGTCCACATGTAGAGTATCAAATATTTTTTCTGTACTTTAACATAGTGTGGACGATCAAAAACAAAGGAATGCAGTTTACTACATTGATATTCAAAGATACTAATTTTGCGAGGAGTTTACCAAGGATAGGTTAATCTTTTACAATGTCAAGACAAACATTAATTTCAGAAGGAATATTATAATCGAGGTTACATTGAAATGTCGCACTAAGATTGATATACATAGGTTTTTGTTTTTCTGATTTCGGTTGAAAATGTACCCCAGCTATATCTACATGAGGATTATTTGAGAATCCTAACAAATTTTGTAAACCACTAGTCATTCCCTCAAAATACTGTTTTCTGTGATCTCGTTTATATTTCATGAAAAGTTGATTTTTATCTTTATCATAGTAAAATGAAAAAAATATTATTTTTTTCAATAGTGTCATCATGACCTTCCTTTCGAACATTTTCAATTATAACGGAGGAATCTTCAGTTTCTGCTTGAAGTTTTTTATGATCAATACTAATTTGTAATACTCCATCAAGTTGTAGGTCTTCTAAAATAGACTTTCCTTGATTTGATTTAGTATGCTTTGTGATAAGAGGGAGTAATGAAACAATATGTGAAATTGAATCATAATATCCAGGATAAAAATTAACTTCATAACGCAATTCACTTTTACCATTAATATGAACGACTACTTGTTCTTCCTTTCGAATATTATAAAAACTCCATGGTATACAAACATTACTTAACCCTACCACCCAATTTCGTTGTAAATGAATGGGTTGACATAACTTTGTGGTATAAGATGAAGTCTTATTTTCAAAAATATGATTACCCACTTTTGATGGTAACGTCACATAAAATTCAGCTTGTTGCTCAGAAGACATCATCATGATGACTGAACAGATTTCTGTTTAATCCATGAATTCATACTAGGAGGATATCCTAACAATTTCACATATATCCAACCCTTTCTACGTTTTAATACCTTTTCAATTAAAAATGTTTTATTTTTTCCACAACCACCGCTTGCAATTCTTGTGTGTAAAAGATTCCTTTGATGAGGTCTCCATTCCAATCTTTAATTTTGTATGTTAGCGCTGTACTTTGAATACAACGATCTACAGTAAATATTTCCTGAGACCATTTTGGTAAATATCCCTTTTCTAACTTATGTTTATATTTACTAATAAGAACATAATCACCCTTTTGAAATTTACATTTACTTTGAACACGTTTTCGTTTTCCATATAATGTTTCCAATACTTGAATTGTATTAGCTTCATTAACTTCTATAGGAGCAATTTTAATTGTGGAATGTACAGTGTGATTGTAACTATGTACAAGATCGTCAAGAACATGAATGTAACGATATGTGTTTTCAGAAGTAAAGTACTTGTAAATTTTTTCTTTTAAAGTTCGAACAAACCTTTCTACGATTGCAGCCTTCATTTCAGAATGTACACTATAATGATTAATATGATGCTTTTCGAAAACACGTTTTACATGTTGATTATAAAATTCCGTTCCTAAATCAGTTTGACAATGTAGTAGAGGCGGACAAAACCTACTTAAAATACTTTCAATTGCTCTAGCCATAACTGGACCAGTTTTATTTTTTATCACAATACAAATTGCAAATCTACTCTAATGCATCAACACAACAAAATATATTTATAACCATCATTATATGTTGCTACGTTTTGCATAACTGCTAAATCCATTTGCAATAATTCATTTGGATCGCATACGTAATATTGTTTGCGTGGAAAATTTTTACGAACAGGGGCATGTAAAGTATATGTATCTTGTGAAGCTAACCAGTTTTTAATTTTATTTCTTTGTAGACCTGTCTTTCGTTCTAATTTAGAAAATATTTTTTAAATTATTATTCTTACGTTTATTACTTTTTTCTTTTCGGAAATATTTTTTTTCGCCTTCTGCTTCTTTTTCTTTTGAGAAATGAAAGGAACAATATTACTAACAGTACCAGCACCAAACTGAAAGTTGATTAATTCATTAGGAACATTAATATCTCTAAGAAATGACTTAAATACATCAAGACCAACAGGATATTTTGACGTACGATTTCGAATAACGTCATGAATGAGATCAATAATATTTGATCCTGGGAGTGTGTTATTATCAATGCTTACTACACCACTCTAATCCCAACTAATACGATTTGAACTCAACAAGAGATTTAATAATGTTGATGTTTTTCTCACTAGCGTTTTTGGCATTGAATCTAAAATTAATGAAAATAAAAGTAGTGATTTTGTATTACTTCCTTCCTGATCAGAAAGGGGTATTGCAATAGGCTTTTGAGCTGACGGAGTATGTTCCAAGTATCGATGTAGTGTTTGTTGGTATAATTTCCATTTTTGCTCTATTGAAAGATCAGTACGATTTAAAATATCAGACATTTATTGATCTAAACGTTCTTGGTGAGAAACGCTAAATTTCATTGAAGAAACAAATTGAGTAGAAACATCTTCAGGTATGAGTATCGTTTTTTGAAATTGTGAGTGAGACATGTTAACTTCTAAATAAACTTCCAGCCACAGCACTTAAAATCGGTCTAATTAATAAAGGTAGTAAAGCTCCACCCTTTTGCATTAACAGTTTACGTTCACTTTTTATACTTGAACGTTTGAGAGGGAGAGTACGTAACGTCTTTTTATGACGACGTAGTCTTTGTTTCTGATGATGAGAGAGTTTAATGTTACCCTTTAAAAATTTTTACCAACTTGAGCAACAGTTCGAATTAAGTTACCAGATTCGTGTTGAAGTAATATTTTACGCTTTTCCCTTTACACTTGCAAAGAGCACGGAGCTCGTTGTAATGATGTTTTAAGTTTGACATCCTCTTAACGACTAAAGAGAAATTGGAGTATTCGCATGCTTTCCATGTGTGTACACATGCATAGTTTCGCCTGGAAAATATTTGTTCGAATTCGCAAAGCATCATGAATTATTTGTGTTAAATCAAAAAGTAAATATGAATGTGGTTTACTTGCTATGATGAGGCATAATTTGTCGAGCTAAATACTGAATTTGTAATTTATCTCTTGGATTTTTAAAAATTACGATATAGTGACTATTTAAAGAAATGTTACGAGAATGTTTGCCTTTAGGAAATAAGTTTTGAACTATAAAGATAACTGATAAATTTTTATGGTGTGCGTATTTCATAAACAAATTACTCCATTTGTTTCATTCATTAAATCATCTAAAATAAATAAAGAATTCAACTCAATTTTAAAATTATTCATATCTGGTATTCCTTTAACAAATCGAAGTTTAGAAAGGGAGGCTTAAAGAATTGGTACTACCGCACCGTAGCACCAGATAGCTTCTCTGAAGTGGGTAGTGAACATTTTGTCCCTATGTTGTAGTAATTTTGTAACAAAATTAGTTTTCCCTAAAAGGGAAAAACCGCTGACCATCATAGTGCAAGGGTGTTGAAAGGGCAAGGAAACATTTCCTATTATATCATCCTGAGGGGAACACACACAGACATGTATACTTACATGAAAAAAGGAGTCAACCCTTACGGTTTTCGTCGTTTAAAGCCATACGGTAATGTGCGAAAGTCATCCTTGTCATTTGAATCTTTTAGTTTTCTTTTATTATTTACAATTTGATGCGTCTTGTGTTCAGGTCTGCTTACAATTCTGTACCCAGGCAACCTTCTGATCGTATTTGGGTTAGTCACAATTTCCTTTTCATATTTCTCCTTTACTAAATTAAAAAAGTGGTCGAAATCAATTACTTTTCGCGCCCGTTCATTTAAAGTTATACCGCTAATCTTACATGTATGCCTAAACGTTTCTTCATCCCTCAATTCCTTTTCCTTAAAACTATAAATAGTTCGCAGTAGGCAACCTGAGCGGTTGATTCCTTTTTTGCACGTACATAATTGAGTCAGTGTCACCATAGAGTAAAAATTCAATACCTACAGCTTCCATGAGTTCATATAGTCTAAGTCTGGCCCAGGATGATACAAAAGCAGCTAAAATAGGATTTGAAAAGGGATATGGTCTGTTTACATTTTGACAGTCTTTATATGTTACGAGTTTGCTTTGCCCAATAGGAACAACGGATTGAACTTGTAAATGTGGCCTCGAATGATTTCTAAAAATGAGTGAGCATCAGATACCACCCTGGTCCGAGGTAAATCTGTTCTCTGCCCACACTACCCAAACAGAGAATTTAAAAATAGTTTCGCGATATACCTCAGGCCAGCATTATAACTGATTTTATCATATTCGAGCGTTATTCCTTCATGTTCAGCATAATCTCGAATGTAAGACTGTTTTTCCTCCTCACTCTTACATTCAGAGGGAAAGCCACTAGCTTCCTGCTTCATTTTCAGGAAAGTATTCACATAGTCCTTGAAAACTCCCTCATTCATTTTAAACTCATACGTTTTAAGAACTTTGTAGCCCTTTTTAATAGCTTCATGTAATTCGGGAGTGCAAAATGTTCCGATGAAGCTTCGTTGTTCCTCATCATGATTACATTCCCCTTTCTCTATTGCTTCCATACAAAGCCTACAAAATCCAAACACTAGACGTTTGTTTGCATTGTATGGAAGGATCGGATTGTCTAACTTTTGTGGGGGTAAAACGTTGCAGAATACAACAGCCGGATATCCTCTGGCTTCGGGATATATTTTTCTCTGTGAATAATAGGCTTCCCAATAGAAAGAGGCTTCCTCGACATTACCCATGGATAGAGAGAAGTGACATCTACGTAGTGGATGTACTCATCATCTTTGCATTCATACAATGCACGAAAACATTCAGTTCTCCCTCCCTTAAAACTTTCCTTAGGAATAAGAAAACCTTCAATTTCCTTACATTGCGTTTTAATGAAATACCGAATGTAAGGGGAATTTCGTCCTTGCTCATTCCACTGACATTCCCAGATTTCAATAACTTTTAAACCACATTTTTCTAAATATTGTTTCCGAATCTTTGTTGACTTATACCTGTTTTGCAACGTCACTTGTTGTTCGTCATCCAAATTATAATGACGAAGCTGTTGAATACAGGTATGACCATGCCAATAACATCCATAGTACTCATAGGCTGTACTATTTTTCTCGTCATAACCATCCAATTTATATTTACCAAATGGTACTTCGCCCCCATTAGAAACAGTTCGAATTTTAATATTTGGGTCAAGAGACTCCATATACTTCATCCATTGTAAAGACTTTTTACTAAAATGACTGCCGTATTGGAACCCTATTGGAGGAATGACGGGGATGGTATTCTCTGGTAGGTATAAAGACATGAAACATTGCATTACACACGCAGCTATGTTACAGGTCTCGAGAAAACATTGAATATCACCTGTTTTCTCTTTGATCAGATTCGAAAACTTAATCACAGCTTGTGCGAGAAGAAATACATCGTCCTTGCAATACTCGAGCAATTCATATTGCATGTTGAACGTCTTATCTTTCACCGTATCATACCACTCTCGAAGAGCCTTCCCTCCTTCCTCAGATTTGGAATCCAGGTCATAGAAATCGATGTGAGGCCATGGTCCTACATGATTCTCATTACCTTTGGTATTAAATAAGAACGGAAAGTCGCCCTTCTTGAGTCCTTCTTGTAATCCCATAGTTTTCGGTAATTTTGATAACTTTTCCCCTAAAAACAAAAAGCTGTCCTTAAAAGAAATATTCCCGAGCGATAATTGAATAATTTTCTGACCTTGAGCAATAATATTAGGGGAAAAGTATTGTCTTTCGATGAGATCCCTTGCTACTAGTAAAGTATCAAAACGAGAGCTATTATGTGCAATTCCCACCACTCTCTCAAACTTAGGTCGTTGTTAAGGACGTGGATGATAAATGCTTGCATGTCATAATACACTAAGTCTCGATCACCTTCTACATTACCACATACATAACATTTATACTCCACGTTCTCATCCTTACATTCATGACAGCGGTGAAAAGCACAAATTAAATTTGCACGATGCTCACTCTCTCCCTTTTCATTCTTTTCTAGTAGTTGAGTTTCTACATCGAAAACAACATTCAAGAAGTTTTAATAGGCCTCTTCTGTAACTTCTTAGCGAAACAGAAGTGCGTCGGTTGAATATGTCAGAAATATATTACAAAAACGTTCCCCATAAATGGGATTAGTTTTTCGGCGACGACAATCTATTTTAACTAAACACTTCGGGCAAAGCTTCTCGTAGGAACATAGGGACGTACGATTCTCATCCATGCTATGGCTGCGGTAGCACGAAAGAGTAGGAAACGTTCTGAAACAATCATCGCATTGAATATTACTCTCTTCATCATCATCCTTAATGATATATCTCTGCTCACACATTTCACATTGATACTCACACCTGTGGTCAGTACGATTATAATAGGGAGTAAGACAATCCGCACAATACCCATTTTTATCCAGAAAGGATTTTATGCAAGAAATCACTACGTAGTGCTGGTTTTCATAAAACAGGAATAGCTTTTTACTAGAAAAGGCACTCTTCCCCCGATACCATATAGTAAAATCTCTTGTCATTGGAGTACGTACATAAACAACAATTTGGTAATTATCGCCAAAATGAGCTTGGAACTTGTCCAATTCCTCAATACCCCACCATTTTTTCCTTTCAAATCAACACCTGCAGCTTCACATAGTTCTTTCCCATCCTTAATCCAAGCCTTTGGTGTATTACGCATATAGTATGCTCTATCCCTTGCCTGTTTTGTCTGTGGTGGTGCTCTAATTTGAGCCAGACAAAGAGCGCGCGCGAGGCAATCATACTCCCCATCGCCAGGGAAGCTTGGAACGGGAATGATATGTTTTTCCAAGTACTCCTCAATCGGAGCACTCCAGCAAACATCGTAACAATGCATGGAATAAAAGGTAAAACATTTTGCCGTTTTAGCTTCGAGCCTAATAATAGTAACGCCATCTGTTGTTCTACTTAGCTACAGATAGAAACTTGCCAAGTTCCTTCGTACGAATGACGTCATACTTGCTTCATTATATAGACTATAAGCAAGTTGTCACTAATCATGAAATGTCTGCCACAAACATAAAACTTCTTGTAACTTTATAAAACTATAAATATTGACAATAATAATGTTTAGCAATGCCTAAATAATGAATTTAGATGAAAAATATATAAAAATACACAACAACAACAGATTTATGGGAAATCTGGCCATTTCATGTTACAAAATGTCATAGGAAAGACTGAAAAACTACAAGTACAACAGTGTATCCGAGAACAGAAATGGACAAAACCTTTATTATAGAGAATTTTGTGAAGATTATTTTTTTAACACCTTTTGCTCTTAATTGTTTATTCAGCGAGATATTGACAAAAACCTATTTCAACCGCTATTAAACTGTGTTAAACTGTTAATTTTCAAAACTCCATTGCTTTTATTGTAGGTAAAGACTACATATTGCAATCTTTAGGAAAGTATCCATTATTTTATGAACACCCTATAGTAAAAACTCTTTGCAATTTATATTGGATGGATGGATTAGATTACCGTACATTAGGATGAATTCGATAACAATTGGAGGAAAATATACAATAAAGATATGCAAATGCCAAGTTACAATGACCGGCAACAGAACTCGAACCTATGTGTTTCCTCAAGTACCACCTTGAAGTCAAAAACGCTAGCCAGTGCTTGGATCATACTTTCTGGATGAACCGTCTGAACACAAACTAAAATAGAAACAACATGTGCTACACAAGGCTTTCCTCAATCTTTCCTTCTTCCTTTTGAAGTTTTAAGAAAAGAAGAAAGTCTTTTACCATTTTTTCCTCTGTCTCTAATCATTTATTCCCTCTAATTAACCAAAAGTGCAGTAGTGGGGTTTAATTTTTTCGCAGTCATCTGGTCTGAAATTTGAGAATTTAGACCATTAATTTTGATAATCTGACATGTTTTCCACAGTAAAAAGCTCACCTCTGCCCGTTGTCTTATTAAAAAACTAACAAGCAATGTTCATTATATGACTGTTGTAAAAGTAGTCAAATCGTTACTATGATACATCTAAATGGACAATCACTGAGAAACAAACTAGGTGAAATTGAAATAATCCTGCAAGAGTTTCCAGTTCAAACTCTGTTACTGAATGAACATTGGCTAAATAGTGTTGAGGTAAAATATTTATATTTCAGCAAATTATAAATTGGTTAGTTACTATTGCAGAGATAAATCAGCTTATGGTGGGGTATCTATCTTTCTCAACAACGATATTGATTTTAATTATAGTCTAATAGATTTATCCAGTGTCTCTGAACCAGAAGTATTTGAAATATCAGGAATAAGAATTAGCAACCTTAAGTTTATAATTATAACACTGTATCGGACTCCCAGTTCAGATATTAAGGTTTTTCTAGATAAATTGGAGCAATGTCATAATATTATAAAAGTGTTTTTAAATTATAAGTGCATAATTGTTGGTGATTTGAATGTAGATGTACTAAAACAAAATTCAGCAAATTTGAAAAGTTTTAATAACGTACTTACATCTTTAAACTGGACATTCAAAAATTCACTGCTTACAAGAAAAAAAGCATGTCTAGATAATGTACTTGTAGATAAGAGTGGGATCGAGTTATCTTGTGGTACGATAGCACGAAGCCCGTCAGATCATTTAGGTTTATGGGTGATTTGTATTCCCTCAGATAGTAATTCATTGACATGTCAAAAACATTATCCGTTATCGCTCACTTAATATACAAAATATAATGCATTTGAGGTATTATTTAATGAATATTGACTTACATAAGGTGGTATCCTCAAAACAAAATATTGATGCAGTTTGGGAGAATTTTATTAACATAACACAACTAGGTATACAAAAATTTTGCCCATTGGAAAAGAAAGTTCATCTCCCACAAGCAAAGAAAGATTTATATCCTTGATATAACTCACACCTGGAGAAAATAAAATCAAACTTAATTTATTGGTATATTCAATCAAGGTTAGGTAATTCATTAGCGTTACAAAAATGTTACAAAATAAAAAATATATACAAATATGAAATTAATAAGGTTAAAATTGAATATAATAATGATATTATTAAGAATTCCAATAACATAAATGCTACTATTTGGAAAATGAAAAAATGAGTCTGCCACTGGGAAATATCATGAGAAAATAGAAATTCAGTCTGATATCATGAATAATCATTTTGTTACACTGCATCAGAGGAGTCATAAACCTATGTATACTCAACAGGTAATTATGCAAGTCAATCAATCTAACGTTGTAAAACCAGGCGGATCCGAGAAGACAATAAAATCTCAAATTCATTTTCATGATACCACTCCGGAGAATATAGTCCTGATTGTTAAAAATATGAAGTGTAGTCGATCAGACGACATATTTGGGTTATCATCATTTCTTTTGAAACATATAATAGATATACTACATGTTGAATTGAGTAAATTAATTAATATATCAATCAGAAATGGTAAATTTCCTGAAATTCTTAAAAAAAACTATAATTGTTCCTATTTATAAGAAGGGAGATAAATGGATCCAGGGAATTATCGCACAATTGCACTGGTGCCAATAATTTCAAAGGTTTATGAACGCGTTTATGAACGCGTACAAAATCACAACTTTCTAATTACTTTGATAACTATAAACTTATCCATGACTCCCAATATGGCTTCAGAGCAGGGTTGAGTACATTGGACGCGGTTGAGAAAGTTGTGAGCGAAGTTTATAATAATTTCGAAAACAAAAAACTGATATCTGCATTACTTTTAGATTTAAGTAAGGCTTTTGATACAATTTCTCATCCAATATTAATTAGAAAACTCCAATATTATGGTATACTAGATAAGGATATAAAGGTGTTGAAATCTTATTTGCATGACCGCAAACAGATGGTAAAGATTGATGGTGAGTTTTCGGGAGAAGTTACTGTAAATAGAGGTGTTCCCCAGGGATCAATTTTGGGTCCATTGCTGTTTATAATATATATGAATGATTTGCATCACGCTTTACAATCAACCCAAATCTTATACGCGGATGACACAACAATCTTATCGACTAATGTAAGTTTAACACAATTACAGTTAGATATAAACGACGAACTTACGTTAGCGAAAAACTGGTTGAATCGGAATGAATTATTACTTAATGAAGACAAAACGGAAAGTATTATTTTCTCAATGTCTAATAGGGAAGCCAATGATAAAAGTACAAAATGTGGAAAATTATTAGGCATCACATTGGATTCTGCATTGTCTTGGACTGATCATATTGATTTTATTATTAAAAACTAGCCAAATGTGTTTATATTATACATAAGTTGAGATATTCTATCTCTCCACAATACCTAAAGCTAGTATACTTTGCTTTTTTCCATTCTTATATAAGTTATAGTATTTTATTTTGGGGTTCTTCACCAAGAAGTAAAGAAATATTTTTATGGCAAAAAAAGGTTTTAAGATTATTGACTGGTTTGTCTTTTAGAGATTCATGTAGAGGCTATTTTAAAAGTAATCATATTTTAACTGTTCCTAGCTTATCATATTTAATTCTATTTTATATGTAAAATCTCATTTGAATGAGTTTCATATGAGTTCGGAGACCCATTCATATAAAACAAGAAATAATCAGTTACTGTTAGTCCCAAGAACAAGATTATCAAAAATATACAAATCGTATAAAATACAAGGGGTAAAGTTCTATAACATGTTGAAACCAGATGTAAAAAATTGCCATACCAAAAATTCAAGAATAAAATAAAGAAACTACTTATGTGTAGCGAAGGGTACTCAATTGATGAAATTCATCAGTACCTTTTAGAATTTTTGAGTGGTTAGAACTATTTTATTATTTTTAGATTGTGATGATGTCGAAAGACTGAATAGCCTAAAATTTAAATACTATCATTGATTTTATTTAAAGTTATAGTCCCTATACATGACTTTTTGGACAAGTGTGTGTGTGCATAGATATACAGAAGTATGATTATATTTATGTAAATGCATATGAAACTATGTATCTGTATATATCTTTGTACACGTATGAATGTATGTATAATATGCATAATGTATATATATAATGTATATGTTTTACATGTATAATTGACAATGTAAATAGCGCTTGCGCCGCTCTAAGATAGAATTAAAAAACAAACAAACATTTTTAACCCGGCAGAGATAAGCGTGAGAAAGCAGGAAGTCTGCCAGCGACATCGTATGTTCCGCATTTCAGAACTATGGGGGAAAATTGTCTCTGGCCAGACACTTAAATTGTTTCTACGTAATAGGAAAAGACCTATTTCTTGTTGGTGTTTTCGGCTCGTGCCAGATAGCTTCTTTAATTTTGCACTGTTCTTCAGGGGAGATGATGAAAACCTTGTGCTTTGATGCCAGAAGTCGAGGTAAAAAAAAATACATGCTTTCTATGCAATCTTTTGTTGAATATTGATACACGAGAAAAACGGCGAAGTTTTCTTACTTAGAGTCAATATATATGTAACCATATTTATTTCGTGATAGTTCGGTATGTCTATACATACTAGATAGGATTTCAAACGATATTTTAAGTCGTGACAGGCTCAAATATGTATAGAATAATGCAATCCGAATCGCTGTAAGCAGAAATTACTGCAATATTGCTATTGTTTGAAAACTTAGCGCTCTAGGGGTGTGATTATTGTGCATAACAAACGTTTTTTGCTTGTTTTTACACGTCCATTTGCATAGATGAACGAGATTTTAAGTCCTGAGATGACAAAATATGTATAATTTACATATTGAACAATGCGAACCGAACCGCAACAAGCTGAATCTATCCTAATATTTTTCTTCTGAGATGTAAGCAAAAGGTAATTGAAGAGTCGACATGTCTCTTAAGAATTTTAAAGCCAAAATTACTGCAATATTGCTATTTGGGGTCTAGTTACCGCACCAAAAGTGTAGTAAGAAGCGTGCTTTATGTATACAGACCTATTTTAAGTTGTAATATTGAATACATTTTGCTTCGAATAGCACTGAAAAGGTATATGAGAGACATTTTGACGCTGCTTTCAAGTGATTTTACCTTAATATTGGGTGTTTGTTGCTTTGAATGGCGTACGAAAAGTTTACAAGATGCAGTCGGTCCCCAAGTTTAACTAGAATTTACCATATTAGCGACTGTTTTGAAGGCTAGTTGGTATTTGACATGTGTATAAGAAATATTTATCTTGTGTTGTTAGCAGAAAAGACCTCTATAGAAACTGGAAACGGACTGATTTGACATCAAACTGCAATTTCGGAGGCCGTATTTAGCATGTAATTCAAGTAGAAATGAATTTTTGCATTATATTTTATAACGATTTAGCCCTCGGAAAGGATAAATATAACAGGAAAGAGAGAATCTATGGGGTAAAAAGTGACAAATCTGATTGCGCCGTCTCTAAAGCAAGCTTCTAAGATGAAAACTGAGGGTATTTTTAATGTTTGTTATCGCGAAGGGACTCCTTGTCCTTGAATTACATAGAGTCAACATATAACGAGAAAAGTGACATTTGAAGTAGAAAGAACTGTAAAGAACTATTTGATATCAATTCTGTGGAGTTAAGACCCTCGTACTTAGCCATGGGCAGTATGAAAGAGGCATTAAAACATGATTTTATCTGGAAAACTAGTGTTGGAGGTGCTACTGAAACCCGAAAATACATGAATAACGCTTTATTGGAGAATACTTAATACAAAAGAAGTATTTTTGTATGTTTCGCGCTTAATTAATAGAAAGAGAACTCCTAGGAATTACATGGAGTCCATATGTTTGAGGGTTACGAAACTTGTTAATGTCTACACCTTTAAACATAAATTACACTGTTTTCTGGTTTTACATACCATACCCTTTTTTATTTATTTATTTATTTATTTATTTATTTATTATAGAAATACATCTTATAGCAACATAGTTGCATTGGATGTGGTCAATCCTAATATACATATATATATATAAATTTTACAAACTAATATCGTACCTTATTATAATTATAGTTACAGGTACATTTTTAGCTAACGCCTGTTGTCAACATATAAATTTACTCAGCATAGAAATAAAATCATATACCGTTACAAGTTTTACATTTACATTTACAATTAAAATATATTAAGTCCAAATTTACTACAAATGTTAAAACATGATACAATTTGCTTGTACGTCTTATAAAAAAATGAAATATAAGTACTTACGGATTTCTAAGGTTAGTTTCTATTTCATCAAAAGTATAACCTTCAATTTGTATAAGTATCTTCTTTATTTCATGTTGAAATTTTGAGAGGGGGAGGTTTCTAAGTCCCAAGGGCAGAATATTTAGAAATTTCAAACCTTGTACGACGTATGTTCTTATTCGTGGTTTTATCAGTAGGTGTTTGTTCCTCGTGTCATGATTGTGTACACTCTGACCCGTGTCAAAATCATTTAAATGTGACCTCACAAATATCAGTGATTGGTAAATGAAACTACTCGCTATGGTTAAAATGCCAAATTGCTTAAAATAGCCCCTACATGATTCGCGGGCTGAAAGATTAAAGACTATCCTAATAGCCTTTTTCTGCCACAAAAATACATCCTTTGCTCTGGTAGAACCGCCCCAAAGAAGTATGCCATAACTAATATGACATTGAATAAGTGCGTGGTATGACATTTTTAAGTAATTCTTTGATAAAGAATATTTCAAATGTCGTAATAAATACAAGTTCCTTGCTATTTTTTTTAATAATATTGTCAATATGATAATTCCATGATAACATACCATCTAAGTGCATACCCAGTAACGAAACTGACTTTCTAGGATTCAAGCTTAAGATATTATTGTTTAAAGAAAACAGCATATTCTCTGTTTTACCTGGATTTAGGATTAATTCATTTTCCTTGAACCATTTTGAGTATCGAAAGCTTTACTCAAATCAATAAAAGTGGCTGATGTTATTTTCTGCTTTTCTAGATTTGAATAAACCGTACTAATAACACTTTCTACGGCGTCAATTGTACTGACTCCCTTTCTAAAACCATACTGGTAGTCTTTAAGCAATTTATTCGCCAGAAAATAAGTGCGCAATTGTTCCAGTAATACATGCTCAAAGATCTTAGACAAAACAGGAACAAGAGCGATTGGACGATAATTACACAAATCGGATTTGCTTCCTTTTTTATAAATAGGTACGACAATTGTTTTCTTTAATATATTATTGCCTTATAGTTATTGTAACACACACTACCATAGAATGATCGATTAGAGTCATTACATTTTATTAAGGATTTCACATTAACACAGGGAGCCTTACTCCCACACAGTGAATAACTAGCCTGACATTTAAAATCATGTTGGTATGAGTTTTGATATTTACTATGGCATTTCTCGCAATAATAACCGCATGAAAATTCTGCTGTTAAGCTTGTAATTACAATTATTTATTAATAGTAAATTAATGGGGGTTTCACCACCACATACTCCTTCATATAAAATTAATTTGTCCGACACATTCCCATACACAGTTATTTTATACTCAGTTAGCACACTTTCAAATTGGTGAATGTCTTTAATTGTACCACCAGTGGTCTCCGCTTTAACACACAACTTATTAACTTCCGTGTTCATATTTTTTCCTTTGATCATAATATCTCTGTCGTTCTTTGTTAATATTTTTATTATTGATTAACCCCATATCCACTACTATCGCATGGGCGAGACAGCGAGTATCGCTATTATTAACCGAAACTATACCTTTATTCGATTTTAAATATTCATCAACACTGAATGACCCTTGTTTCACCCGACCTTCACGTTTAGGTATCATCACCAAACTCTGGATTTAGATAGATTCGACAAGGTGTTTGTAAGGGGAGATTTTTCGATTTATTTTTGCGATATTTTGAGCCGTTTCCGAGATACCGGTCCAAATTACCAAGAAAAAAGGTTCATAGCCTTTTATAAAATAGGGGATGCGAGAAATGTCAGCTAGCCTAGATTAAGTGCTATGTTAGGTCAAATATCCTAGAGGACGTGTAATCTGTGCTGTTAAATATGGGGATGCCAAAAAGGAATTCCACCCCTATGTTGGGTTAGGTCAATATGTGCTCGTACCCTTTTATAAGAATGAGAAGAAAAGGGGCCGTAATCTCTGCCATGTTAAGTAGGGGTTGCAAAATGAGCTTCGTACCCTCTGCTATGTTAAATAGGGCTGAAAAGGGTTCATGTGGGGTTAAACAGCGTAACTAGCATATATTGCTGCTCTGTTAAATAGGGGCTGGATTGTAGCCTCTGTAGGGCTGAAAAAGGGCCTCGTATTTAGGGTTGAAAATAGCGCTTCGTACCCTTTTATAAAATCTCTGCTATTATGCTCTATCTGCCATGTTAAATAGGGGTTGCAAAATGAAGTTCGTACCCTTTCATAGTGTTGGAAGGGGTAACTAGCTTATGTTAAATAGAGAGTAAAGAGTACTTAATTTCCTATTCCATGTTATTTGAGTTAAGTTAACTAGGCTATGTTATATACTGGTTGGAAAATAAGCTTCGTATCCTTTTATATATAGGGGTTGAAAAAAGGTGCCGTAGCCTTTCACGAAGGGAATGAAAAAGGGAGCGTAGCCTTTTATACATTACAAACAAAAAACGTCAACACAGCGTATCGTACAGCCCTGAAAAATCAACTCCTTGCTATCAGCCAGGTACGCGACAAACGTGCAATTTTCAAAAAGTGCTTTGAAGTGTCCCTATTACTACTGCCAAAGATGCCTGAAGGCCATAAATAATTCACATTCAACAAATGGCCAGTAGCAAATGTCAACTTTCTCACTTACGAACTTTATTTTGTGACAGCACTCAACTTGTAGAATTATGCAATTACAGGAACTGAACAAGCGTGAAAATATTAATTTTATAACATCTTATAAATTGTTATAATAAAATATTAAAAAATGACATGAACTCTTAATAAGTTTAATTTTTTTGCTAGTATGATCAGTGGCTGGCTGACAAATTACTCGAGAATCAGGGAGCAATTCCTTTTACGTTTTTCAATGGGCAATTTCTGTATCCTATTTTCACCAGTCGAATGGTCGGGAAAAGTGGTGGTTGGCTACTGCCTCCTCGCCTCCCCTAATCACCTTCCATGTTCCAGATCATGAATTTTTCAGATGTCAGATTTACTGTTATTAAGGATAATGCACATTCCGCAAGCTTACCTAATATTAGGATCTTTCCTAGTGGGAAAAAAGTGATTGACTCAAACTTAAAATATTTGCAGATTCTGAACCTCACATGAGTAATATTTGCTTACTGATTAAGAAAAATATTATTTTCCACACATTCGGAACTGCAGTTCACGACCATAGTCATTCATAAATTCTCAAATTGAAATAATTGTAGATTTCCAACAGCAAAATATCTATATTTGGAGAAAACGCTCTCCAATCCACAGATGTTAAGGGGAGATAGTGAAGGTGAACTAGGTCTCTAGGTAAAAATTCCTTTTTGTAAAAGTCCAAATTGAAATGTTTTCCTTGAAAAATACTTTCGCTCTTTAACATAGTTTAGTAACACCCATTGTTCTCTAACATTTTCAGTTACATCTAGTCCAATATTTCCTCACTCCTGCAGATGTTCCTCGATTCTTTCTTATTTCACCTGGAACTGGAACTGAGGACATCCTTTCACCGACGTTTTCCAGCGAAGTTATTTTTGTTGTCAATATGAAAAAGTTGTTAATATGAACCAGACGTCTTTCAAATCCGACTTAACCACCAGATCTTGAGAAAATTCGATAACAGTTGCAGGTCAGTTGAAACTGTTCAGAACCTACTTCACCACGTAAAAAATATAAAAGTTCTGTGGACCT
The DNA here is from genome assembly GCA_022664845.1 of Lepisma saccharinum. Lineage (NCBI taxonomy): Eukaryota > Metazoa > Arthropoda > Insecta > Zygentoma > Lepismatidae > Lepisma > Lepisma saccharinum. Next base: position 56,721 of record JAGDQP010003092.1, read on the forward strand.
CGCTCGCCTTCTTCGCGGCAAGTTCCTAAATCGCTTCCAGATGTTTACCGGCTGGAGAAAAGAGCAAGATGAATTTTATTTTGTTTCTTCCATGTTCATATGTGTGAAATATGTAAGCAATTACACACAGGAAAAAATGTTTAAAAACTAGGGTAAATCCTTTACAAATGCCCAAAGACGACCTACAAACCAGAAAATGGCCAATAAACTGAAAAACGGTAAAACATGCAAAGTAATGTAAAATAGAAATAACGTATTCTGCTTCAGTTTAGAGAGAAATGAGTTTTGGTTATGGTGGGTATCGTTCCTGAACATTCATCAAATTTCGAGCCCTACTGGTTATACTGTGAATAATTTCCACCTTTCACATACAGTACAAAATGCTCTTATTCTAAAAAGGTATTTCGTTTTATTGATTAATTGCTTTCCCCTTATTGCGGTCCTCTAGGACCTATTACGTTTTAGGTAAATTCCATATTCGTATTGTTTTTATGGCAAATTATGTGTAATGTTTCCAAATAAACATTTTTGGTGTCTACATAAAATATCATATTTGGCCTTGATTTAGCGCAAAATGGAGTCTGCTACTCTGACGCGACAGTCCGCGGGGTTGCTAAATTCGAACCTCTACAGAAAGTGTACTAGTTACCGGTCGAGAATGAAACTAACAGTGATTGTTACAAATATCTAATTCTAACACCTAATAATTTCAAATTTTTTGAAGCAGTCTTTTTGGAGAAAATTGCGCTTGAAATACGTCGATTTCGTTGGACAATGCTCCCAAGAAAAAAATATTTCGCCTCCTTTGCAAGTGGAATACTGAAAACGTAAGCGAGTGTCGTAAGACGTGAATGTTTTTTATAAACTTCTGAATGCCTTTTATACAGTCAACACACACAAATAAAAACGAAAAATTGCATTCCTAAACACTGTAGCGACCCATTTTAACTTGGTCGCAATCTTACCCTCTCCACTTTTTTGTGTGTGTTTCATTTTTTTTGTTCGTGCTTTATCGGCGATATTTTTCGTCTTTGGCTTTCTTCAAAGTTTTATTTGTCCAGATGACAATGAAGATTAGCCATACAAAACATCTTTCATTGCTGTTTGGAGGGATTTTATCTTTATTGTTTCTTCATTTTATTATTAAATATTTCTTTGCATATTTTATTACATTATTTTCTTCAACAATTTTTCTTTCGTTGAAAAATCTTCAAAAACAAACAAAAAGATCTGATTGTTGTTTTAGTTTTCGTTGAAATTTTGGTGGTAAGCCACACACCCTTCCTCTCCCCGTTGTCTGATTTGATTCCCTTCTCTGATTGGTTGAAGCCAGTCAGTAGTTAAAACATGGTCGTCGAGTAGGAAAGGCTGCTCAAAATTTATGCTGCCTCCGAATGTTATATAAAAGCAATATTATAATGCAGCCAATGCCTGGAAAGTTAATTAATATGCACAGCAGCATCGATTGGTAAATAACAACAACTTTTGGGAAGCTGTTTCTCCATATCATTTATAAAAGGAGCTGTGAGTTGAATGCTGCAGTATGGTGTCTTACACCCTACATATTGACTTTGACTGGGAGTGGACGAGACGAAGCATCTTTATGGCAGTTTGTTTGTGTGAAGTGGTGTTCATGAGTGTATGAGGTGATTTGTTGTGGTATATGTGGTGTGCAGTGTTTTTTAGTTCTTCTGAAATAAATAAAAATATAATTTCAGTGTGGTTGATACCCCTTTTCTGTGTGTGTGCAAGTAATTCAGTATTTTCTTCCATATGAAATTAGTGTGGTTTTTCTGTGAAGTGATCTGCACCGTAAGAATGTATGCTTAATTTGATAGGCATCGGGGGTCGGTTATCTAAATTCAGGTATGTATGTTCAATGCCTTGAAATTCCTCTTTCTCTCCCAGAAACCAAAGTGTGTTTCACCTACATTCAGGTAGTGAAATTTCAACACATTAAAATTTTGGTTCGTATGTTGAAATATTTTACCTTGCACTATAGTGGATGCGACCTTTCAAATGTACGTTATTTTCCGGTTTAGCATTTTTGTTTGCTCTTTCGGTACTGGTATGTTTGAATTGCACGAAATCTTACATGTCCGTTTTTGTTAACCGAGAGATTCAACGTTTCCCCTATGTTTGATTTTGGTATTTTGCAAAGTTTAAAGCTTCTTCGTTATGTACACAAACCGTAAGTCTGTCAGCTCAGGGAAACTCGTATTGTAAATTAATACCTAAACCAACCCTAGTAGACCATGTTTCTATTATTGGTATTGAAGGTTAGGCTGAATGAAGTTTAAAAATGGGAATCACATACGAAATCTTTTAGCAACGTTTTGAAAATATCAAACTATATTGTTGTCCAGTAGCTACATTGTAAATAAAAACCTTTCGTTGAAACAAACGTTATTAATCAGTAATTGTGCTAATGTTGATTTAACTGGGCGAAAGTTAAGAATGTCTACTACGTTTTGAAAAGTAAAGTAACTTATTTCTTCTGGATTTTTTGGGCAGGACTTATTAAGGTACAAAATTTCCTATGTTAAGTATATGGGACTATAAGAAACATACTTCCGCGTATTAACGTTGGCAAGGTTGAACGATCAAGGACAACCGGTGACCTTGAGGAGATAATTTCCTAAGTGCCCGCTGCAACGACATTTTCTTAGAATCTTGTAAGTGCACAGCATGGAGGGCTAAGTGGGCTATATCTCCAGGGCCGCTGGGGATGGGTGCTTGATATTTTGGGGGATCGGTGACCTCACCTGGGGACTTTTTTCTAATCCCCTCGGTCGGAGGCCGGTCTCTCGGGTGTCGGGTTTCCTGATCTTCGCAACTCTGGGGATGCCATATTAGTTCTCCCAAGTGTAAACTTTGAACTTTAGTGCGTGTGTCGTGCAAGTACGAATACGAGAGCGCGAATATGTCAAAAAGCTTTGAATATACGGATATCACCAAGAGTGGACTTGCCAAACTTGAGTTACAGTGGAGGTCCGACGATCCAGATTCTAACAACCCATTTCGGTTAAAATGGATGGAGAAAGTAAAGACAAAATAATAAATGTAAATAAAACAAGGTCTAATAAGGAAGAAAAGGAATTGAAACAAAAGATAGCGGAGGAAGTACATGCAGAATGGGAAAAAGCAAACAAAGAAGGCACAGCTAAAACAACGCCTTTGAGAAGTGTGAGAAGAAGGGTCCCTGACCAGGAGAGAATGGATGTAACATCTGGAGGACCAGGAACACCAATGAACCAAGATGAGGAACCAAATAAGAAGAGACATACAACACCAGAAGAAGAGGAGGCGAGTAAAAGATATAAATACGAGAAACAAGTAGAAGAACTAAAAGTACGTTTAGCATACGCAGAAGGAAGAATAACGGAATTGGAAAAGAACCAAGAAAAACTAGAAAGAGAAAACGCAAGACTTAGGTAATGCGAAATTAAGCTGGGGCAATGGCAAACGAAAGTAGAAGAACGGGATCATAATATCGATAAATTGGAAAGAACTATCGACGAATTAAAACAGGAAGTAATAACTTGTAGCTTCAGAGTAAACGAAATAGAAATAACCATCAGCCAGACAGAATCTAGAAGACAGGAGACAGAAGAAAAATTTCAGAGACAGGAAGAAGAAATACGAACATTGTACGCCGAAAATAGAAGGTTGAAGCAGGCAAAGGAACCAGCAAGGGAATCAGCGGTACCAGCAGTCAGCTTTGCAGACATGCTGAAGAAAACACCAAGATACCGGAAAAAAACTAATTATAGAGACAAACAAAAGAAAAACGAAACCAGCTATCTTAATAAGACCCAAGCAAGGTGAAACACTAAAAGATACAAGGATGAGGATCACCACAACAATACAAAGAAATGATCAGATAAAATTCCAGATGATCCAGACTAAGACTGCACTGATTTTGCAGATGGCATCGACCCAGGCTAAGGAAAAACTACTGAACCACCCAAACATGAAAAATAACTTCGATATGTCCAACAGAAGTGAGAAGAGAAACCCTCTTATGATCATCTATGGTATCCCCACCGAGATGAAGGAGGAATTGCTGGTGAGGAACCTTCAGAGTATTACAGATGAGCAGAGGCAACTCATTAAACCTAGGTTCAAAACAGGACCAAGGAATCAGGATCGATACCACCTAGCATTTGAAGTACCAAGACAAGTAAGGCAGATTTTGTTGCAGAATCCCAAGGTACATATTGGTTACGAAGTCACTAACGTTAAAGACTATCTCGTTGTCACGACTTGCCTGAAATGTTTTGACTATGGTCATATAGCAAACTATTGCAAAAATGATCCCAGATGGGGAATATGCGGAGAAAATGGACACAAGAAAAGTGAATGTACGGAAAAAGAAAAGAAAGTATGTCTACAATGATATCAAAGGGATAAAAAGTGCGGGGGAAAACAAGAAGATTACCCTCAATATAAATTAAGCCTCCAAAGAACCATAGATAAGTTCGATTATGGCCCATAACCATGATCGAGAAGAAGTCCAGGACTTTAAGCCTAAAACGAAACTCCCCGTGCAAACAAAAAAGAAGTCTGGAAAGACTAGTAGAGTATTACAAAAGTAAAAAAAAATAGAATTCATAAATAATTGGCTATCAAGTGGCTACACAAAATCAACAGAAAATTACCTCTCAATAAAGTCAGGGCATATTAACTTTGAAGAAAGTAACCAAATCGTCATACATTACATAAATCCTGAACTGCAGATCTTCCCTAGGGGTTTTGCGCAAATGGTAGCCTTGTCGCATGACAGATTTCAATTGGAGGAGATGGATCATGAAATTATAGAAATTCGTGATAACCAAAACCTTGAAATGTATCTATCCAAGAATAGATATGGTTGTTGATTTGTGCATGTCAAGTCCTCCACGGAGGATTTCTTGGAGGACTTGAGTCTGACTTTGTAACTGCTGGCGGCTCTACAGGAAAATATCAGAAAGAAAATTACAATACCGACAATTGGGGTGGGCCTTTGGAGAGCCGATCCATACATGGTTCTAAGAAAAATAAAAGATTGGGAAAATAAAATAAGGAATATTGGATTGGAAATGATAATCAATGATGAGACCCTCTTTAGAACCATATCAGAAGTAACGGATAACATCAACCCAAAGAAACATGATGAGAATGAATATAAAGATTTAAAAGAAAAGGAAACTATGGATCTGTCAACAGTAGAGAGAGCAGAAGAGGACAATGAAATGGACACCGATGAAATAGAAGAAATAGAGGAAAAACCCACCCCCAGGGAAAAGAGAAAAACATGGAAATTCTGGATCCCAAGATTTTACAGGAAAAAATAAGAGCACAGGATAACCCTGGTGGAGGAAGAGGCCCAGGCGGGACCTGGAACAGGGCCGGAGGCTTAGGGAACCCTGAAGGAAGAGAGACCAGAGGGAGAATTGGTAGAGAAGGAAGATAGAAGTAATAAGCTTCAACCAAAAAAAATTCTATGAGGATCTACACCAAAATTATAATTTATCAAAACTGGAGGAACCACAGATGTTGAAGGCGGCTCTCAGGATAGTAGTAAGAAATATTCATCTACAAGGCAAATCAATAACCTTCCCGATTATCGAGGAAGTTAATAAAATCAGTCTTAGAGCAATTGGAATCACTACCGACCCGAAGGACTTGCTGAAGTTAATTGACAAAGTATTTGGGAGGTGAAAGGAGTCATTTCAGATGAATAACGTTTAGAGGCAGTTCGTTATGGCATATGGACGAAATGTATTTAATCCGGTCGAGAAGTTCCCTGCCTGCTACGTCCACACTAGACAACCGTAGTCATGTTTAAGGTGGTCCAAATCATCCTGGACAGATCGAAACTGGCAACTTCCGATGCCAGAAATTACTGAGAAAAGGAAGAGGTGGACGTAGTTTGTATGCAGGAGCATTATACATACAGGGGAAAGCTCATAGGAATGCCGACGGATGCCGTAACAAGACTGCCAGAGGATCCTAATCCTATGGTAGCGGTGGTGGTCTTTAACAAAGACATAGAAGCCTTGGTGCATCTAAAATACGTAGATAAATGGACATTATGTGTAGATTTGAGGAAGGGAAGCCACAAAATTACAATAGTGAATATATACTGCCAATTCTCCCTTTCAAGGGACATCTTTGTACAAAGAATAGAAGATATTCTCAGTGGATTTTATAATGTGGATGTGATCATTTTGGGAGATTTTAATGCTAAATCTCCACTCTGGCACTGCCCTGTGACTGATCAGCACGGAGAAATATTTGAGGACCTGATAGAACAACATAACTTAACAGTCGTGAACAGAGAAGGACAATCTTCAACCTTCAGGGGCAGGGCCGGAGTGGAAACAAATATAGACGTAACAATGACAAGGAGGAATATATGTAATCATTTGTATGACTGGACCGTTGACGCATATGCAACCACAAGTGCCCACGGCGCTGTCCGCTTCGCTATTGATTACGAAAGAAACGAAAATACTAAAGAACAACCAGAGGAAATCACTAAATTTAATTATAATGTAAATAAACGAAACAAAAAAAAAATTGTTGAAGGCCTGATACTTCCACAAATAGTAGAAAACTGTAACCTACACTAACTGTAGTAGAAAACTGTACTAATAGTAGAAAACTGTAACTGTTACTAACTGTAACAACTTAGAAATAGCTACAAGAAACGGCATAATAAATTCAACACCCAGAGTAAAAATATAAATCTTAAAAGGAAGCCATTTTGGACAGAGAACCTAAACAAGCTAAGAAGAAAAATGAAGGACAGCAGAAAGAGCTATAGGGCGGCTGGAGACCATATATTAAGAGCAAGAAGATTGGAGAACTATAGAAGCATCAAGCAGCAATTCGAAAAAGAACTCCAAGAAACCAAGATGAAAACATGGAACAATTTCGTGGAAGAAAATCTAAATTTGGATCTATGGGGAATACCCTACAAGATAATTATGTCTAAGATAAAGGTTAAAGGTGCGCTAAACACACTAAAAGACGACCAAGATCAATACACAACGAACTGGAAAAATACAATCGAACTTCTGTATGAAAAACGTTTTCCTGACGATCGTATTCTGGACGATAGCGAAGAAAATAGAAAATCAGAAATGACGCCAACAAAGTACCAAACAATGAAACAGAAAACCCAGAAGACCTAGTCGTTACAAACGATTAAGCGGCAACAATCCTAAGAAGCCTAAAACAAACGAAAGCACAGTGCCCAGATCACATGAAAAATGAAATATTCAAAATTAATGCAGATATATGGACTCCATACCTAACTAGGCTTTTTAACGAATGCATAAATCAAGAAGTGTTTCCGGAACCATGGAAGAAAGCAAATTTAATAATCCTACTAAAAAGTGAGGACAAGGATAAACGCAGTCCCAAGTCCTATAGACCCATATGGTTATTGAACACAATAAGTAAAATCTTTGAAAGAATAATTGCACAAAAAATAAATGAAAAAAGAAAAGACCTATCAACCTCTAAATTACAATACGGTTTCCGTTCTAAAAAGTCTACGGAAGACGCCATAAATGAATTATGTAACAGCATATATCAGCTAAAAGAAGATAATTGTAAATACACAATTGGGATATTCTTTGACATTATGGGGGCCTTCGACAATTTGTGGTGGCCTTCCTTGCTAAGGAAATTAAAGAAAATCGAGTTGCATAGCAAATTGTCTAAAGTTGTAAAAAACTACTTTGCAAATAGACTAATAGAAGTAGAGACGGCGGATGGCGTCGTGGCTAAGATGCCAATAAAAGGTTGCCCGCAAGGCCCGGTACTAGGCCCGGTTTCTTGGGACTTGGTCTTCCAACTGTGCCTGGAAATGCTGGATGGAATGCGGCAAGTGGAAAGAGTGGTGGGATATGCCGACGACCTGGCGGTCGTGATTATGCGTAACAGCCGACTGGACCTACTTAATAAAGCAAATGAAGTAATAGACAAAATGACGTCGTGGTGCAAAGAGAATAAGTTAACAATATCATCAGAAAAAACAAATATGTGTTATTTAAAGGAAACCTTAATTTCAATAGAGTACCAACTATAAAAGTGAATGATAAAACGATAAAAAGGGAAATACACTTAAAATATCTAGGTATAACCTTAAGTTTAGACGAATAACTTAGCTTTAGAGAACACACAACTATAATAAAAAATAAAGCAATAAAAGTTTCACATAAATTGGTAAACATCGCAACAAAAGACCTTAAAATTCCAATTAACGTAATACGAACGTACCACGATGTTATTATAAGATCGATTGTAGGTTACGCTGCTAGCGTCTGGAGTCACAGAATGAATTATATTAGACAAAGACAAATAATTGATAGATCACATAGACAACTACTGCTGCGGCTGTTTGGCGCATATAGAACAACACCGGTAGAGGCTCTTCAGGTGGCGTCGACTGTCCCGCCAATGCATCTTCAGGTGAAAAAATTGGGTGCCACGTATTGGCTGAAAAAAGGAAACCAAGAACGAGTATCCAAAATACTGCACCAAGAAGCAGAGAATGAATCAGAAATCAATTCCATAATAGTCAATGCATGGCAGGAGTTATGGGAGGAGACGGAAAAGGGAAGAAGACTTTTTGGATTCTTTCCAGATATTGAGGAGAGAATGGGCATGAAGCTTGAGATTACCGGAGGCCTCATGCATTACTTAACTGGTGACGGCCCTCAGGAAGTTGATTCACAATGTCTCAAACTACTACAAGAGGAAATACCTTAACGGCGTGTTACATCCCGTATGAAAACAACGATAATGCAGATGTGGGGACGTTGGGTCAATAAAAGGATCGCCGCGTGCGCGCACCCGCGTTTCAGCCACGTCAACCGTGTATAAATAGACCACAAAACAATAGATACATGTAATTTAATACATAAGCCAAAAACGAAGTGGTGAAATAAAGAATGAATGTTCCGCTGGAACCCAGTGGGAAAAGTTCGGCGCCTTGAGGCGGAACTCCGTCCCAAGAGACGCTAAGTGTGTGTGAGTTAGTGTAAGTGTGGTGGTGGAAGAAATTGGAAATGTGGTATGAAGAGACGAGCGTATATATTTAGTGGAAAAACTCTAATTTTCTGGAAGCCAGAAATGAAAGCGAACAAATCGAAAGCTAGCCACGGTGTAAATGTGAGTGATTAAGTATAAAAAATTGAAAATAGAATACAGCGAAATGAGAGGCATAACTAACCGAGCGCAAGAGTGAGACAGGAAGAACTAACATAGTGACGAGGAGGAAGTGGACACCAACCAAAAGGAAAAGAAGGCGACAAAAACTTTGTGGAACACATCACCTAATCCACGCGCACCTACCCTTATTTCTTCCTACTCTGTTGCAGGTTAGAAGAAGAGGCCAAAAGAAGAAGAAGCCAACCAAGTTTATGTTCGTCTTGTCTATGTGTTGTCCACGTGTTAGTCAATGTATTGTTCTAATATTTGTGTTTATGTGTTATATGTTAATAATGAAAATAATAGGTAGGGACCCTCCCCAAGCAAGTAAGTTCTATTAAGGGAACTTAGACCAGGAGAATATTCTGGAGGCCTGGTCCAAAGTCCGTCCCGCAACATCTGATGTCTCTGACAGAAGGAACATAGGAGCTTCTTGGAATGCCGGAACTCCGGCAATCCAAGAATCTCTAGGGACGTGTCTGCTCCAAGGCGAGAAAAACAAATATGTTCGTGATGCACGCCCTTGGAAGTACACAACTCGGCTTGTGCAAAGGATTCAAAGGGGTGGTAAGGTGGAACCCCAAAACAAACAAACAAAAAAAAAACTTTTACAGAGCTTTTCTTTTATAATTAATTTACCCTTTTGTTATGTGAAATTGACAGCATCATCAATGCTCATTTTGATGTTCAAGAGATTCTCTTCGGAAACTATTTTCCCCAAGAAAATTCAGGAATAACTTTTCACCTTGCGTTTGTCATTTTCAAGTAAAAAAAAACAAAACATTTTTACCAGATATTTCTTGTGTCAAGGGTTTCGTTATGATGTAGGTAGATTACCATCACTGTGGTATTGCTGGAAAGGGTCTCAACCTTTCGTTATTTCAGTCCGCGAAGTGTTAATTTAATTATATGTGAGAAAGTAATTGCAGATGAAGTTAAAGTTTGATATTTGATCCCATGCTTCAGCAATCTTTAGAGAGTAGTCAAATTAGTTCAGTTTATCCAAATTTTCGTGCTTAATATTAACTAGTGCTGTGTTGGGCCTTGTAATATTTTAGGGGCCTAGTTGCGTTAGGTCATTAAAATAGCTTTTGTGTTCTGCTTTGTTGCGAGATGCTCTCGCCTGCGTCTCCCCCTTTTTGGAGATGCTTCGTGTTTTAGCGTTCTGGTTTTTGTCAACTTTCTGCCTTCGAGCACTTCTTTCGGGCTTCTTACATGCATGCTTTGTGTACTAGAGTAGTGTATGTTTTCATTTGTTTTGTGCCCTCTCCTGTGGCGCAATGTCGGCTTGACTCCAGGGTAGGATTGACCACGTTGAATTTGGGTAAGTCCCCTTTTTGCAACAGGGTGCCACGGGCCCCTTGTTTGCTGATGAGTCTACCTAATTTCGTTGGAACAACCCGTAGGGCATTGCAACACGAAGAAAAGAACTTCAAAAATTGCAATTTTCGTGAAAACCGCCATTTTTGAAACATCGAGTTCTCGTTCGCGTGACGTCATATGTAGGCTATCCTGACGTCATTTCATTAACAAAAATAACTATATTACAATACGAAATCAAGCTCACGTTCTTACCTTTTACCTGGTGCCTGATATGAATCCTGAAAGTGGCTGGAAACACAAAATTATCAAAAATGCGAAATTTAGGCTGGCAACTCTGCAACTCCTTTGGATTTTTTCCATCGGATTCAGCTATCCAGAACAATAATTTGAGAAAAATCTGAGACTATGAGGGTACAACCACTGCATGGATTGAGATGGAACCAGCCTATTGTCGTCTCCGCAGATAATTCTATGCCCTTTTCTTCGGTTCTGTCAGCAGTTTTGTTTGTTTAGAAAAAAGGAAACAATGCGTTTTATCCTTAGCAAGCTTCGGAGAAAAATAGCAGTTAAACTTGTAGCTGTAGCAGATATCAAATCCGAGGGATCGTGTAGGTTATATAATGTTAATTCCGGTTATGTATCTTTACAGTATTTTTAAACAAACAAACGAAAGTGTAAAGATACATAACAGTACCTAACCTTACCTAACATCCACGTTCCCACGGTCACTAATTGAGGCGCCCGGTTAAACTCGACTTCTATCCCAATCCGGCATAAACTAGATTTTCACATTTGTGACGTTTATTGTCTTCTTCAAACTGCCGATTCAATTTAAATCCTTATAAGCACCTACCTTTACTTTTTTTTTCTATGGCCTTCACACTGTATAGGTTTCAATGGCGATATAACAAAAGTTAAAGAAATGCTCATATACTAGCCAAAGGCCATAATTAAGCGAAAATATTCAGGGCGTAACAGAATTCAACCAACAAACTTGGAAGGACCAACAAACAGCCAAAAATAAGGGGGGGAAATCAGCAGTGACTGGGGTGGAAATTCTGCTGAGTTTCGGAGCTACAGGCTGCGTAAAGCGTGCAAAAATAAACCTTTGAGCTTGATATTTCCAATATCACTAACAATAAAGCTGATGCAGCATGTTATCGTAGAGAACTTGAAACCTGCTTTATCAGAAATGCACATTTCAAACGTGTGCAATGCGTACGCAAAGGATTTCTAAAAGAAAGAAGGGGATTTCCAGAATTTCTCTTAAGTAAATATGGTTCTAAATGAGGTTAAATGGGATGACTTTCCAGCAAGTCGATATCTCCCCAGGGGCGGATCCAGGCTGAATATTTAGGGGGGGGGGTCGTTTGATCTCAAAACAAGGTAAGAGTGTATTACAAAAACATCATATTTGAATATACAATACAAATAAATCTGCATTCGCAACAGCAATTTTCCTTCTTGAAAGACAAAGTCAGTTTGGCACCCACCCCCGCCCTGCGATCTCGATCCTTAACACTGTCCGACAATTCCCACATAATAGAAACGATTAGGTTTATTTGCTTTCTGCACTTATCAAACTGGCATTCTTAAAACAGGAATATTGACGAACACTTGCGGACAGATAGGATTTATAGCTTATTGTCTGCCAATTGTTAACAAGAAGCAGAGATCGGTTTTGAGAACGGACGGAGATGGAGATCGCAAAATATAGCATCTTGAAAAGTAAGAACATAAACGGACACCTGCGTTTTCGAAGGTCAACATTCTTTGAGCAAGAACGCAAAGGTAATTTCTTGTGATGTATTGCTTCATTTGACTTCTGCAATGCAAGAAAGTAAGGACTACCTATTTTAGGTTTTATTTTAAATTTATAATACAAAGTTTAAAAAAATCAAGAGCTCTGGGATGGGTTTTATTTTTTTAAATAAAAAAGTATCTTATTCCGGGAGGGGCGATCGCCCCGAATTCATAGTTTTTTTATTTGTTTTCAATAAGAGAGAATGTTATGTACGTTTGGATGAGGGTGATTTTTGCTCATACGGAGTCTCATGTTCGTTTCGACCTATCTTTAGTTCAGAGAAGCTTTGAGTACGCATTGCATAATTTTGGAATATGCATTATTGAATAGAGCGCATTTGAGGTCTCTGGCGATACAATGCCACGTGAGCTCTACTGGTAATTTTATCGAACTCTAAAGTTCAATTTGCCATGCTTTCGGCAACTTGCTCCGAAACGCGGCGCAATTTCAACTCCGGTCGCTGAGGCTTTCTTCTTACTTTTTAATTACTATTATCCCTCCAAGTTTGTCGATGGAGTTCTGTTATACTCTGTATTGTTTGCAATTTCTACCTTGACATCCATAAACAATTTGCCTATTTCTGGTGTAGGCACTATAAGAGATCCATCAATCTCTATAGAACGGAAGAGACATACGTCCTCGCCATTCTTTACTTGCTGATAGTTCAACTCTTTATTTTATTTTCACTACAAGGTAATGCAATGAATATATTAATATATGGTATTAGTTACGCCATCATATTATTCTGTGGTTATCCCTGTAATAAAGTGCTGAGCATATTTGATAGACATAAAGAGAAAACTGGTATCACATTCTTAGCTATAACAAGGGAACGTACTTTATCAGATTGGTTTGAAAAAGATAAAATACAAAGATTTTAATAGTAGATTCTAATTTTTTCTCCTGTTTTTCGCACTCTATCAATATGTATAGAACTATATTTAATTCACACACAGAAAAAGATAGTTATTAGCGAAGTAAACAAAAAGCTAAAAATGTAATTTTATGCAGGTGTAAAATCTATCTTGAGAGCACAAATTTTGCTACAGTGTGAGCGTCACTTATTTGGAATTCAAAACTCAGTATTTTATGCGCGAAATTCAACTCACTCTCACTTTTAAAAAGTGATCTTAGCGCAACTCGAAACTCACCAAAGTTGAGCGGGCTCATACCTGACCCTACCTTCTCTTGTACTCTTCAGAAGCATCCTGGTGCAATCGTTCAATTGCTCCATGTAACGGGCTCAGAACGCTAACAAGTACAGTTGAGAATGAATTTGTGATATATTTTGGCTTAGTTATAGTTTGTTATCTTTGAAACATTTTCCTTTTGCTCTTTTATTTTTAGTGAGCAGGCTATAATACTGCGAAATTATTAGCAAATTATTAGCCATTATTAGCACTACAAAACTATATGATCCGATCTTTTGAAAAATTTCTTGAAATGACATTTCATTTAGGCATATCTTCACAACATTATTCTAAGCTCATCTTAATATATTTTATGTACCTTAAAGCTTCAAGTTTCACGTCTAGCATTGATATACCGTACGAAAAGAAAACATCTTCCTGATATTCGCTTCATAGCATTAGAAAAATTCTGTGAAAGTGCCTTCAATAGGACATGATGATAATGTTCCATAAACAATTCGGTGTTTTTTTAAGAAAAATAAAAAATAATTTACAAACATTCAAATTTATTGTTATACTACTATAAATGAACAGTATCCAAGAAGAAAAGTGATACAATTATGTTCATCAGTCATTGAAGTTGTGTTCCATTTCTATAAAGTACAGAGCTTATTAACTCATTTTCTTCTTATGCCAATTATGTGTGCTGGTGTTTCCTTTATTGCATCGCCTGTTTGAAGAACAACTTGCAGTGGCATATTTTCATCTGCTTCGAGTATTAGATGAACTTCCACTTTCTCTCCCTGTTTCAGATTAAGGTGTAGACCCAATTCATCGCCTGATCGCACTTTTTCGTCGACCACTAATTCGTCGTTGGTAACTTGTGTTGGTGTTGGTGTTGGGATAGCTGGAGGAGTAGTTGACCTCCAGTCTGGAGTATTAGTTGTAGGATTTTCCCACCACGAAGATGGGGTAGTAATCCAGTCTGGAGTATC
>JAGDQP010003092.1:71189-85998 GCA_022664845.1 Lepisma saccharinum
CGAAGATGGGGTAGTAATCCAATCTGGAGTATCGGTTGTGGGATTTTGCCACCACCAAGGAGTAGTCGTCCAGCTTGAATAATCACTCTTCCTTTCGCTTCCTTTCCTTTGTTTCACAGAGTCAGACAAAAGTTGGAGAATATTTACTTCCTTGTCCTTGTTGGTCTCTTGAGCTTCCTGAAAGATAAAGCGAACATTAATGTTAAAGCTTATATGGAAATCATTTACGGTGTGAAATAGTGAATATTATAAGTTACTTTGAAAACCTCGTCGAAAATAGTGATAAACCTCAAAACTGCGAAGGATGTATTTACCTGTTCAAGCTTTTATACCTCATTTGCTATTTTACAAGGAGATATAGATTGTTTTGGCAAATAGTAGAGTTGCAGCTAATTTAAATATCTTTATTCACAAGCAGTTGCAATAAGTCAAACTTTCTGGTGGTAATAGTTGAAAACTAAGTAAATGTGGGATATCATTATTTTCCCTTGAATGTCATTAGATCTTTAAGAAACTCTCTTCGTCGTTCAAGTGGTGAAGGTTCTGTTTGAAAAACAACTATAATAAGAAAGCTAATGACAATTCAAGACTGTTTTTACTTTCAAAGCAATATTGTTTATTCTTATGGTCCGCATTTAACAGCAAAGTTGACTATAACCTTGTTTTTTCAAGATCTTATAATATCAATCATCAAAAGAGCTTTGATATATAGACGTTTTAATAATGATATGTATATTTTTATAAATATGAAGATCAAATATAAAGCAAACGGGGCTGTGTGATAGTTTAGAAAAGATGAAAAGCGGAATCAGTTTCAAGGTGATGATTTGATTCTGCTTGACACCTGCTATATTTTATGGGATATAATTTATTTCATGACAACTAACAAGGAAAAAAAAATTATTACATATTTCTAACAGATATCAAAACTTTATAGAAATAAAAATATAAACATAAACATTACAGGAAGAGAAAGAAACACACACTGTGTTTGGAAAAACAAACACGAAAAAAGGAATTAATCAAGAATCAAGTTTGTTTAGAATTCCTTTCATGGGAACCAAGAAAGTTTTGTAGCTTTTTGTAGAGGTCTGTGTTCAATTGGCCCTCACGCCATAAGTTGAATGCGAATGGAGATCAGGCTAAGGTGAGTTGTAGTGTGGGTATAGCAAACATACTACCTAGTTGTGGCAGTTCAGTTACACCGTGAACGTGCGGAAGGACAGAGTGAACATGGGACCTCCACAGAACGTCATAAGGGCGTGTATGCTGTACGAGTTCAAACTGGGGTCAAACGCAGCTGCAGCGGCGCGGAAGATATGCCAGGCCTTTGGTGAGGGTGTCGTGACTACGCGGACAGTGCAGCGGTGGTTTACGAAGTTTAAGGACGGTGACGAAACACTCGAAGACGCACCACATGCACGAATACCAACACAGGTACCAAATGAAGCGAAATCTTCAGGCAGCAATTGGGGCGAACAGTGGCCAGACATGTGAGGAACTGGGACTACAAGTCAGTGTGAGTGGAGAAACCATTCGGCAGGACCTCCATTAACTTGGGAAGCACTACAAGTTGGGTCGATGGGTCCCACATGACTTGACTCCGGGCCAGAAGTCAACGCAAGCAGACACCTGTGTTTCTTTGCTGTCTCCTCTGAGGAAGGAGCCATTTCTGGACAGGGTGTTGACATGTGATGAGAAGTGGGTCCTGTACGAAGCTCCACGGCGCCGTCATCATTGGTTAGCATCCCATGAACCGGTTCCAAAACAGCCGAAACCAGCACTGCACCAGAAGAAGGCCCTCCTGTGCGTTTGGTGGACTGCTCGCGGCATCGTGCATCGGGAACTGCTACAAGCTGGTCAGAGCATCAATGCAACGGTGTACTGTCAGCAGTTGAGCCGTGTTCAAGAAAAACTCCAAACTCTGGAGACAGCACTTCTGAATCGCAAAGGGGTCCTCCTGTTACAGGACAACGCTAAGCCCCACGTGGCTAGGATGACCCAGGACACCTTGGATGGGAAACACTATTGCATCTGCCATACTCCCCGGACATTGCACCGTCCGATTTTCACCTGTTCCATTCCTTGGACAATCACCTTAGAGGACGCCAGTTCAAATCCCTAGTAGAGGTGCAAAATGCACTTGATACCTTCTTCGTTTCACGTCCCACCAAGTTCTACCGCGATGGAATCCATGGTCTTCCAGAACGTTGGCAGAAGGTCGTCGATGCTGATGGGGACTATTTTTTATCTTCCAGGTACGTCAATGGTGACATATCGATGTTCGAAGGTGGTGGGTGAAAAAGCTACAGAACTTTCTTGCTTACCTTTATACATAACTTCATATTCCATATTTCGCAGTTAATTTTGGGGATAAATCGTTTCCTTTAGCTTATAATATGTACATCGAAGATTTTTCCCGATTCGGTCCTCTTACTCCTTTATTATTACTTGTATTATTTATTGTTTAATGTAGGGTTGCATTAAACGATACAGTTCTTTGACATAGGCAATAGTTACATTGAGAAAGAGCTTGTTTCCCTACAGTAACAGAAAACAAAAGCATAATGGAGATACAAAAATAATGCAAAAGCATAAGAAGGAGATAGAAGGTACAACATAAGTACCAAATGCATGTCCATGATTATGATATGCGGGTAAAGTATAATACAATAACACAATGATGGGAAAACATGATAAGACAATAGAAGTATACATTTGGTTACTAGTGAATAATTGAAAATATCGAGAATATATATTGAATGAGTAAGTGAGTGAATAATGATGATGATGAGAATTCTTTAAGATGAGAATTTTCAGTAGTCCCTTATTTTCCGTTTGAAAGTATTTAGATTTCCCTCTTTTCAATTCAATTGGCAGTTAGTTCCAAATTTTACTCGTCAAATAAGAAAATGATTTCATACTGTAATTTGTCTTATTGCACTTCGGAATGTGAACATTTTTAGAATTGTTAGAGCGTAAACTACAATAAAGGTTATTGTCGGAAATATGTGTGAATTCACTTACTATTCCGTGGTGTGCCGAATAATTAACTTTGTGCACTTGTACCGAGAAAGGGTATTTCCTTCTAGATTCAAGGGGAGGCAACAGCACTGATTCGTTACATTTGGAGGTCGAGAGTGTAAGCGGAGATTTCCTCATTATCCGAATAGCCCATTTCTGCATTCTTTCGATATTATTTATGTTGGTTTGGTTTATTCCGTACAGAACTGCACCGTAGTACTCAAGAATAGGTCTAATATACGAGATATAGTACTTGATTCTGTGAGTGATAGGTAGATAATTGCTTATGTACTGAAGAATCTTGATTTTCGGCGCAGTATTGGAGCATACGTTTTTAACATGCTGCGTAAGGGACAGTTTAGAATCAATGTGTATGCCTAGATATTTCAAGGAATCACTGTAGATATCATTTTCTATCTGGAGTTCTCTGACAATTATGGAACTTGTGCAGTTATCCGTTGATAAAATTAATGCTTGCGTTTTTGCTGTGTAAACTTTTAGATTATTTGTGGTATACCAGTTAAGCACGCTCGGGATGTTAGTTTCAATAATATGAGTTAATTGATCTAAAGAATTAGAGTGGGAGAATAAGAAACAATCATAAGCATACCAGGTGTGTAAATATGAAACTGGAATTTGTGCATAGACGGCGTTAGCTGTCACTGTGGTTACCGTAAAACTGCGTCCTTGGCGCCACTTGCTTGTTTTGACTGCTGATAACGATTTGCAACTCACAAGCAGACATGTTTCATGTCATAGTGTAGTGTTTAATAGCGTTGAACATGGCGCAATTTGTACCTACAAACTACGATGTGCGGACAGCATTGATTTTTTGTTACCATTTGAAAGAAACGGCTGCAGAATCGCATTGCATGCTTGTCAAAGCTTACGGTGATCGTGCTCTGTGTAAGCCACAGTGCTATGCGTGGTTTAAAAAAAATTAAAAGTGGCGATTTTGACGTGAGAAACGAAGAACGTGGAAGACCACCGAAAAAGTTTCCAGACAGCGAAATGCAAGCTTTGTTGGATGAGGATGACGCTCAAACGCAACAACAACTCGCGGATCAATTAAATGTGACACGAGAAGCAGTTTCCATACGTTTAAAAGCCATGGACAAGATTCAGAAGGTGGGAAAATGGGTTCCACATGCATTGACTGTACGACAGCAGGAAAATCGAAAAACCACTTGCGAAATTCTGCTCGCCAGGAACAAAAGGAAATAATTTCTCCATCGAATTGTGATGGTGATGAAAAGTGGATCTATTTCGAGAATCCTAAGCGTAAAAGATCATGGGTAACTCCAGGAGAACTGGCGACATCTTCTGCAATACCAAATCGCTATGGACGGAAGATAATGCTTTGCGTTTGGTGGGATCAGAAGGGAGTATCTATTATGAACGCTGAAACCTGACGAAACCGTTAATACCCAACGTTACCGACAACAAATGATCGATTTGCATCAAGCTTTGCGTGAAAAACGACCAGAATATGACCAAAGACAACATAAAGTGATTGTGCTTCACGATAATGCACCCTCCCACACAGCAAAACCAGTCAAGGAAGCGATTGCGACGTTTGGCTGGGAAATTCTTCCGCATGCGACTTACTCACCAGACTTGGCGCCTTCCGATTTTCACTTATTTGCATCCATAGGACACGCACTTGCTGACCAGCGCTTCACATCTTACGAAAATGTACGAAAATGGCTTGATGACTGATTTGCAGGACAAGAGTTACAGTTTTTTTGGTCTGGCCTCCACACATTGCCGGAACGATGGCAGAAATACAGTATATAGCTAGCGATGGCCAATACTTCGAATTAAATAGTTCTTAGCATTGTCATCCAATCACTGTGTCTTTTCTGTACATAAATTCCGGTTTCATATTTACGCACCTGGTACAAGTAAACCTCCACATTTTCCCACAGATCATTAATAAATAAGTTGAATAGTTTTGAACCAAGGATTGATCCCTGTGGTACCCCAATTTTAACATATAGGCACATTTAAATATATTATCACCAAATTTTGTGCTTATTACTCTATTATGTTGTGAATTTCGGAACCATTTACAGGTTTTATTAGATAGATTGAACTGTAGATATAATTTGTTCAACAATAAATGAGGTTGTAGAGTATCAAATGCTTTACGGATATCTAAAAAAATTAAACCAATGTAGTTTTTGCCTTTAACGTCAAGTATGTTTCGTGACTTTGTGATTAATTCAAGTAGCAATAGTTCAGTGGAGCGGTTTCGGTGAAAGCCATTCTGTTTCTCGGTTACAAGATTGTTACATTGTATATGTTGTTCTAATTGACTATCAACCACCTTCTCAAGCACTCTACTAATAGCTGGTGTTATAGGAATAGGCTTATAGGTTTTAATACAAGTGTGCGATCCTCCTTTGAATATGGGAGTGACTATCCCATGTATCCAAGTGTCAGGAACTATGTCATTCTGAAGAGAATTATTCTTTATGTCCGTTAGCGGTTCTGATATCCACGGTGTTAGAAGTCGTAAAATACGATTATTCATACCATAAGCTCCACATCCTCTTTTGCCATCTAGGACTGTGGCTACTTTAAAAATTGTGCTAGTGGTGACAGATTTAAATTGAAATTCCGGTGTCCGAAGGGAGTCATTATACATGCTTACCGAGTTATTGAACGTGGTGTTATTGTTGTGCATCCGATTCCTATTTAATTCATTACATATGTTGGTCCCTATATTTGCAAAGTAAGAATTAATGAAATTCACAATTTCCTTCTTATCTGTTATTGTTACATTATTTACTTCTATTGACGGAATATCAGAACTCTTCTTCTCGCGCCCCGTAAGGAAGTCAAAGGCCCGATGGTGATTGTAGGCACTGTACTGACCAGAATAAATTTTGTTCAAAATATACGTCCTTTTCTTTTGTCACCCAGTTTCTAATCTTTTTATATTGATCCCATGACCACGTACCCGTAGTTTCGGCCTGCTTAGATATTCTGTTTTTAAATGAAATAAGTTTAAGTAGTTGTTGATCCAAGGTCTTCTGCTGGGGTATATTCGAAAAGTTTTTATTGGCGCAAAGATATCGAGAGCCTCGGTAATCAAGCTTGTAAGAAGACAACTTTTCTTATTGATGTACGTTATATTATTTGATTTGTAGAAAGGAAGATAAGAGCAATATTCAAAAAATTTTCTTCACTAAAATGCTTATATGTTCGCTTTGTTACGAGAACTTGTGGTGCTTTATTTGGTGCTGCATGCAATGTAGTAAGTGTGAAAAAATGATCACTTAAGTCATTCATAACAGTGGTTGTTTTTGTGTATAAAGTGTCATTGTATACACGTAGTCAGTTAAACTTTCTGTAGTGTCGGTTATTGTAGTTGGCATTGTTGCAAGTTGCTTGCAACCCAAGGACTCCACTAGGTCGAAAGAAATGGTATCTCTAGTAGAGAGGGTAACGAAATCATTCTTAACGTTAACAACTAAAACTGAGCAGTAGCTACTCGGAAGAGATTGAAGTATTGATGCCAATGCTTTGTCAAACTCTGCCGTAGACTTGGGTCTTCGGTAAACACAACTAATAATAACAGGCTTTGCATTATTACTAGTTCGAACATTTACCCACAATCCTTCAATGACGATAGTGCTTACACTAAATATTAGGTTGCTAATTAAATTATCCTTAATATAGAGAATGACTTCTCCTCCCCTCTTAGAGAAATCATGGTTTAATCTGAACATCTTGAAATCATTAAATTTAGCATGCTCGTCCGGAATTGATGAATCAGCCCATGTTTCTCTTATTTCCAGACAAGTGAATTGAACTAAGCTTGAAATAACAATGTCATTAATCTTATGGCGTAAACTACGAATGTTCAAGTACCCTACATACATACCATTAGCTATTTCCACTATCTTTACGTCTTTCAAATAAGGGTACAAATTTTGAAGAAATCTCCTATTTGTGTCACTCGGAGTGGCTTGTTGGTCGTTGACCTCAGAAGCAGTGAATGCGGTAATTTGTATGTGTGATCTTGAGAAGTTATAGTTAGTGGAGGGCAATGCGAATGGGAAGAGAAAAACATACATCAAGTTGAACACAATGTCTCGTAGTTCTTGATAGTACATGCACTAGGGTGTTACATAAGTTTGAGACCTCCTATTCAGGTTTTTTCTCGATTTTTCTGCTTCTGCGGATCATTTCCAACTGTGCAAATATATTTACCTATAGCAATTCTTGTAGATGTGAAATTTCTTATTAAATTCAAATTATTATTTTTCCTTTTAACGATTTTCTTTTCTGGAAATGCATGAAAAATTGTCGGCCGAACTGGATATTCAAATGCCACTGTGCCTCTTAAACTCGTCCAACTTCGGAAGTTCAACTAGGGTTGTCGTATATTACCCCATGCGCTGACCCAAGCACAAGCTCAAAGGCGAGTCGAAGTGTGTCATCAGCTTCTCGGTAAGAAATTTACTGATCGAGACATCAAGCAAATTGTTACGTGCTTTGAAACATGGTTCTTTCTCCTCAATTCAGACTGCAGAAAGCAGTGGTTGAACACTAGCGATCTTTCGGAAACCATGGTCAAGCATGGTAGGTCCAAGCAGAAGGTGATGTGTATTTGGTGGAACTTCGATGGTGTGATCCACTTTGAATTAGTTCCAGATGGTCGCGCCATCAACACCGACCACTACTCGCAACAAAACGATCAAATATGTACATCATAAAGGAAGACTGATCTAAGTCCACATTTTTAAAATTGAAAATGAGCTTTATACAAAATATGATATATATTTGACTGCATTTTATTGTGGAAATGTGATATATGTTAGGTGCCCTTCTTATGCGAGTAACTCTAAACATTCCGTTCTCTGCAGCAGTTTAAAAGATAGCAACGTTTAACTTTTAAAGTTCGTTTTCCAACAAATTAATAAGACGGGCATAGATCAGTCTAGTGCCCATTTATGAAGCTCTGTTCCGAAAGTACCCTGCTTTACTTAACTGGAGAAGAGGCTTCCTATGATCGAGTAACATTCTGGTCCATACTGCCACTGTAACCCGACCAATATCCGAGAACTGGAGAAAATCAAATTTCTCCCCACCGAGATTATTCACCAGATCTTGCACTCACCGACTACTATTTATGCCAGTCGATGGACGTGGCCTTTGAGAACGTAAAATAAATCGAGGAGATGGAGACCTAAAAGTCCATGAAATCCTTGTCCTGAACCCTGCTTAGAGCTACAGGGCCACAATCGAAAATTTGGCTGAAAGATGGTCAAATGTTGTAGAGCATAATACACTGCGCGCTATTAAAATAGAGCACCAAGCAGACATCGGATTAATGCAAAATCTGCTGAATATGTAGAGCACGGAAATATAAACAACTGATTAGCACGACAGCTCCGGACATCAGTGGCACCGAGTATGCAATCTAGGAACAGCACTCGGACCCTGGTCAGAGAGTTACAGTGTAGTGGTAATCGGCTGTTGGTGTGACGTGAGTGTGTGTATATGATCGAAAATCGTCGTCGTCGAATGCGGCAGCCCTGTCAACAGATTTTCACTTTTGAGGGCGAAAGAATTGTGGCATATCGCGAGCGCAGTTTATCCTTCCGTGACATTGGTGCCCATATTGGAGGGACTGCGTACACAGTTCAGCGCAAATAGATTCGATGGCTCCAAGAAAGCCCTATGCCACAACATTCCGGAGTTCCAACGACCAATCCATATTACGAGGGTCGAAGGCAGGCGGCTTATGCGTATGGCTCTGGTGGACCAAAAGCCACATCCCAAACACCGGCCACGGACTGGCGGATGATGTACAGCACGGAATATCCCAACGGATAGTTTTACGTTGTCTGGTAGAGCGGGCCATCTTTCCACGGCGCCCATTGCTGCGTCTTCCGCCATTTATGTACAGCATAGCTATGAATGATTACAATGTTGTCGCGCATGAAGAGCGGAATGGCAGGACATCCTCTTTTCAGACGAATTACATTTCTGTCTGCAGTATCATAATGGCCGTATCGTAACTGAGGTATCGTGGCACTAGAATGTTCATCGTCCGCGTTTTGTATCGCCACGTCGGTCCGGCAGCGGTTGTTATTATATAGTGTGCCATTGGGTTCCGTGCCCGTTCGTATATCCTACGTATTGATGGACATGTGGCAAGCCAAAAGTACATCGACAATATGTTGGACCTGGTTGTTATCCCTTCAGTGCAAGTTCTACCCGAGACCATATTCCAGGATGTTAACGCGCAAGTAGTAATAGGGACATTTGAAAGCACTTTTTGAAAATTGTAAGCTTTTCTCGTACCTGGTTGATAGCAAGGAGTTGATTTTTCAGGGCTGTACGATACGCTGTGCTGACGCTTTTGTTTATAATGTATAAAAGGCTACGCTCCTTTTTTTCATTCCCTTCGTGAAAGGCTACGGCACCTTTTTAAACTCCTATTTATGAAAGGGTACGAAGCTCATTTTGCAACCCCTATTTAACATAGCCTAGTAAACTTAACTCAAATAACATGGAATAGGAAATTAAGCTCTTTTTTATTCTCTATTTAACATAGGCTAGTTACGCTTTCCAACACTATGAAAGACTATGACTCATTTTTTTCATCCCCTATATATAAAAGATTACGAACACATTTTTCAGCCCCTATTTAACATAGCAGAGATTCCATAAAACGGTACAATGCTCTTTTTCAACCCTATCAAAATATAGCAAAAATAAATCGAAAAATCTCCCCTTACAAACCTCTTGTGGTTTCTCATCATAATCTACCTAAATCCGAAGTTTGGTGATGATCCAATAAAATTTTGTCAGTTAGGACCCATTAAGTCCTGATTTCGCGAGAGACTGTATTACGAAAAAAAACATGACGTCACGGTGAAGCCCCGCGTATGACCTAATTTCACTCTTTAATCCTGCATTCTGATTGGTTGTCGAAATCTATAAAAGCCGAGCGTTTGGGCGGTACCACCGTCAGTTGCCTACTGACATCCGAAGAGTGAATATCGTCGTGGAAGTGTCCAGTGGAGAAGGAAGATCGTCGTGGGATTGCCCAGCGGAGAAGGAAGATCATTGTGGATAGTGTAGTGTCCAGTGAAGAAGGATGATCATCGTCGATAGTGTAGTGTCCAGTGGAGAAGGAAGATAATCGTGGATAGTGTAGTGTCCAGTGGAGAAGGAAGATAATCGTGGATAGTGTAGTGTCCAGTGGAGAAGGAAGATCATCGTGGATAGTGGAGTATATTTTTTGTTGAGTTGTGTCAAACTATATACGGTAAAACTTCTATTACATTTATATTAATTTACTAAAGCTAAAACTTAGTGTAATTCATTTATAGGGACTTATAAATTAAAAATGAATCAATTTGATATTTTTAACAAAATTGGTGCTCTATGCATGGAAGTGTTAAATGACGTACAAGGCACAGGTTATCGTTTCAACAGGCACAAATATGTCTGTTGAAAGCATTTTACTCGCTATGGAAAAAGTTGTACAATCCAATGCGTCATTTTAAAATCACGAACAATTCCCGGTTAATTTCCATCATGTGCAGATGCCTGAAGGTGAAGGTCGGGTGAAATTTCACCCGACAGACCCACACAGAACTTTCTAAAATAAACAACACACATCGTTTGTAATTCGTTAGTAACCGTTAGTAACGAAAATTAAATCGTTAATAACTCGATAATAACGAAGATAGCTCAAAAACAATTTGGGTCGGGCCAACTGCATATGCCCGACCCACAAGTAGTTTCTAAAAAATATAATACAACATGGTTTGTAATTCGTTAGTAACGAAAATTAAATCGTTAGTAACTGAATAATAACGGAATACTTACAAAAATAACATTCAAAGAGTCAAACACTAAACCCCTCCCAGACACGCGCATAATCTAATGAAATACCCAAACTGCTAGCATCGTTTGTAATCCGTTAGTATTCGTTAGTAACGAAAACGAAATCGTTAGCAACTGAACAAGAACGAAGATATTTCAAATATACTGTGGGTCGGGCATGTGAAGTTAGCCCGACCTCAAACTAATTTCAATGATTTTTAAAAAGTATTAAAGTACATAGTTTGTAATTCGTTAGTAAGCGTTAGTAACGGAATAATAACGGAAATATTACAAAAAGAACTTTAATGGGCCAAATTTTGAACCTCTTTCAGAGACGCGTATAAACTAATGAAACACTAAAACTGATAGTATGTATTTTAATCCGTTAGTACTCGTTAGTAACAAAAACTAAATCGTTAGCAACTGAACAATAACGAAGATATTTTAAAAAATATGTCGGGCATGTGAAGTTAGCCCAATCCACAATTTTATTTCAATAATTTCTAAAAGGTAGTAACGTAAACCATTTGTAATGATTTAGTAACAGTTAGTAACGGCAGTAAAATCGTTAGTGAACCCCTCCCAGGGATGCGTATATACTAATGAAAGACCCAAATTGCTAGAATCGCTTGTAATCCGTTTTTACTTTTTAGTATCGAAACAAAAGCGTTAGAAAGTGAATAACACCTAAGAAACTTTCACAAAATTTGGGTTGTGTTTGTGAACTTGGTCCGATCCACGTTTTGTAAATATTGTTGCACACCGTTTTTATTTGTTAGTAGTCGTTAGTAACTAAAATAAACTCATTAGTAAAGTATAATAACGGTTGTATTTCGAAAATAATTAGGTTCATGCCAAATTTTGTTCCTCTGCTAAGAACTGGAAAATTCTAATTATATACCCACATTGTTGGCATCGATTATAATAAAACCCGTTAAGCCCCTCGTACACGATTCAATAAACATTGAATCAAATTCTTGAACAAGCAGTTGGATGAGTGCGTACACTTACCAACTGGAATAATCAAAGGGTTGTATCCAAGTAATGTTGAAAGTGCTTGGATGGTGCTCGTACACGATTCGATAAGTTAACCGGAACTGTGAAGGAGCCAAAAGCACATGAGTCGATTTTCTCTTTCTGCGTTGAAAGCGGGAACATGAAGTGAATGTTAAACATGATATGTGTCGCTTTTAATAAAATAATAACCTGATTAACGGCTGCGATTCCGTAGTTGGTGATGCCTCGAACATCGACCGTTTATTGCTTTATTCAAAACTCTTTTCAATCCTTATAAATTTATATTTATTTCCGGTTACACGCACTTCTATAAACATCTAACGACAACTAACAATCCAAAGTGAAAATGCATATTTTATTATTATTTCGTTACATACGCACTCTAGTTGATCAATATAGCGCTATGTGGAGGCATACCAACCGTGACAATTCGTGTCGGAATAGATTTATTTGCATTCATTACTACATGCTGATTGTAGGGATGCGGCGGAATATAATAGCATTGCGTCGTATTATGAATGACACATTATTTGCTACAAAAATCATGGCCACAATGTTGAATAAGCAAAGGCGGGTTAAAGAAGGTTAGATTTTTTATTATATGCGATGCATAGTTTAATGTGCTCGCTCACCAACGTGGAAGCAGTAAAGTAGTTCCAAGTACTTTTCGCTATTTAATGCACGGTTTAATGCTCGCTCACCAATGTGGAAGCAGCCAAGTAGTTCCAAGTACTTTTCGCTATTTCATACACAAATCAATGTGCTCGCTCACCAACGTGAAAGCAGCCAAGTAGTTCCAAGTACTTTTCGCTATTTCATGCACGGTTTAATGCTCGCTCACCAATGTGGAAGCAGCCAAGTAGTTCCAAGTACTTTTCGCTATTTCATACACAAATTAATGTGCTCGCTCACCAACGTGGAAGCAGCCAAGTAGTTCCAAGTACTTTTCGCTTTTCATGCACGGTTTAATGCTTGCTCACCAATGTGGAAGCAGCCAAGTAGTTCCAAGTACTTTTCGCTATTTATGCACGGTTTAATGCTCGCTCACCAACGTGGAAGCAGCCAAGTAGTTCCAAGTACTTTTCGCTATTTCATACACAAATTAATATGCTCGTTCACCAACGTGGAAGCAGCCAAGTAGTTCCAAGTACTTTTCGCTATTTAATGCACGGTTTAATGCTCGCTCACCAATGTGGAAGCAGCCAAGTAGTTCCAAGTACTTTTCGCTATTTCATGCACGGTTTAATGTGCTCGCTCACCAACGTGGAAGCAGCAAAGTAGTTCCAAGTACTTTTCGCTATTTCATGCACGGTTTAATGCTGGCTCACCAACGTGGAAGCAGCCAAGTAGTTCCAAGTACTTTTCACTATTTCATACACAAATTAATGTGCTCGCTCACCAACGTGGAAGCAGCTAAGTAGTTCCAAGTACTTTTCGCTATGTCATGCACGGTTTAATGTGCTCGCTCACCAACGTGGAAGCAGCCACGTAGTTCCAAGTACTTTTCGCTATTTCACTCTAATTTAATACTTCCATGACTCGAAACTTTGTTATATTTTAAGTTACAACACTTTCACATACGTTGGAAAAGATTACATTGTTTTCTGCCATATAGTAAAGTATACCCAGATACTTCTATGTTTAGCAGCTTTGAACTTCCTACATACAGTAAATAAAAACTCGACCTTTCCACATAGATTATGAGCAACTCAGTGGTACTTTAAATAATTATATCCTACTGCTTCTAAATACAATACGAACTTTATTAGGAATTATAGTAAACCCTCTGTATCAATTTCTATTGCAATAGTGATTGTACAAAAACTACAGAAGAAACATCAGGTACACTTTACCTCAGCAAGATGCGATAGAATTTCTTGTAGCGATACTTTATTTATTTTATTTTGATTTTCTGATAATATCTTTATTTCGCATCATAAAAACAAGGCTTTAAAAATTCCCTGCTTCATGTTAACATCTTAATTTTTAGCATTCCGGAAGCACTGTTGTCACGTGTTCAAGTCACCAGCGATGTGATTGGTAGATCACTGCGTTGAATTCAATAAAAGTAGGACAGGTTCTAAATAGGACGAAGTGGATGAGAAGACTTGAATTCAAGAGATTTCCTGTGTGGAGTCTCTGACTCGTGACGTCATTTTCATCCAATTGCTTGTTCAACGCTCTTGTTCAAGCTTTATTGAATCGTGTACGAGGGGCTTTAGTAACGAAGACAATAGCTAGTACATGAACAGTAACGAAGATACTGGATAAATAATTTGGTTCGTTCGTGTGAAGTTGTCTCTAAAAGAAACCGTAATTTTAAAAATAAGCGGATATAACATCTTTACTAACGGAATAATAATAAATATTGGAAAATGTATTTGGATTATGCCAATGTTACATGTTCGACCCAAAATATTATTTATAAGATAACTTCACTTCATTTGTTTTAACCTTAAGAAAGAAATAATGTAAAAAATATAACAAATATGGGTACGGCCGGATTCACGATCAGTCATGAAGGAGGAGAAAAAACAAGTCAAAGAAACTGGAATCGTCCGTTTCTAACGAAAAAAAAATCCCTTTCGATAGGCCTACAGTCTGATGTAGATCTCGAAGTTTTTTTATTTTCAAAAATGCAAATGCAAACGCGTTATATAAGCGCTATCGAGAAACTAGTTATTGATTTATAGATTAATCATCTAGAGCTTTTCAACGATACCCCACAAGACATGGCTTTTAAAATTTCGAATTTTCAACCCCACCCACCACACTCGTACCCCCAAAATCACTGAAACGTTGGTGTTACTGTAAACTTCATAGGGAGTACTATAAATTTTGCAGACAAAGTTTCCCTCTAAACGCCATAGGGCCGATATATATTTTTCCAAAATTTCAACCCCCGACCACCCTC
>JAGDQP010003092.1:86008-97274 GCA_022664845.1 Lepisma saccharinum
TTCTAATCGTGGTGTCACTGTAAACTTCATAGGGAGTACTATAAATTTTGCAGACAAAGTTTCCCTCTAAACGCCATAGGGCCGATATATATTTTTCCAAAATTTCCGAAATATATTTTTCCATGCTTAAACTATATACCATTAGTAACGAAACCAAACCGTCAGTATTGGAATAATATGGTATATTAATATTATATGTTGAAGAATTAAAAATCAGCTAATTCATCACCTTTCTCCACACCAACTTGGAGTAGGTATTCAACATGGAGCAGAAGCTGCTGCACATACTGCACGCATATATTATTCATATCATCGCCAGTAACCTTAAACCTTCCTTAAGATTGACTTCACAGATGCTTTCAATGAAATAGACAGGCAAGCAATGCTCACAGTTGGCAAGGACAATTTTCCTTCCATCTATCAATATGTGCTTCAAAGTTATGCTCAAGCCAGCTATTTATTTTATGGTAAGGAGATTATGTTATCTCAAAGAGGAGTACAGCAGGGGGACCCTTTGCATATGAATATAGTATTATAAAATATTAGGAGAATAATTTAGGTAGAGCATCTGAAGTTGGCCTAATCAATATATATTTATTTTTAACTATGATCCAAAAATGTTTTGAAATTCTTTACTAAAGAAAATAAAACAAATTAAATTGTGTACTATACGATTAAAAGATTTTTTTAAATATATATTTTACTTTGAAACATTCCTTAAAGAATATAATAACATTTAATACAGAATATAAAATTATATTGGATTTTGAGAATAAATTCGAAAAATATGGAAATAAATTATAAAAATGAAATTTTATTTCATAAAATGTTTAATTTTGAAATGTAACTCCAATTCATAAATTAGTTTGAACAAACAATTTTTAAATATGTACATTAAATTTTAAAAATTATTATCACAATTACAAATATAAGGATACACAAGGATAAGATAATAAAAATATAGTTTGTTTAGGAAACAAAAAATAAAGTTTGTAATTTTGTCCATATTCGTTTTAAAACATAAATTGTAGGTGAAATATTTAATTCGTTTTAAAAAATAAATTTTAATTGTGTATAATTTTATTTTTACTTTTAATATTTTGCTCTTATTCCGACGAGGTGTAATATTCCTTTAGAAAATTACATTGTTTTTGATCAGGCCAACCTCACATGTCCAACTTCTTGTTATTTATTTTCCGTTCTTAACGATTTTCTTCATTACTAGTAGTTACTTATGGACTACAAACGATACCAGCAGTTTGGTTGTTTACTTTGATGCTTCTCATTCTTAGCGGGTAAACGTATATTTGACCTACCGCAATGTTTCTCTAATATCTTTATATTATCACGTTTTTAACAATTTTCATTTCGTTACTAACATTTACAAAAAATATAAACGATATGATATGGTATGTATTGAATTCCGTTGTTTTTCGATCCAACTGCACTAGCTCGAGTTGATACAAAACCTATTTATTATTCGCTTAGTAATAATTTTGTTTTCTTTAACTAATGGAGTACAAACGATATAAGCAGTTTGGGTTCTCAGGGCCATATCATCCTTGGCAGGTAAACGTGGCTTTGAACCGACCCAAGCTTTTCTAATACTCCGTTATAATTCCATTACTAACGATTTCATTTATTTTTTAATAACAGTTTCTAACAAATTGAAAAAAATGTGGTATATATTTTTTAAATGCCTAATAGGTCGAGCATACTTCAAATGATAAACGATGTGGGTGTAGGTTTACGATTTTCCAGTTCTTAACAGAGGAACAAAATTTGCATGAACCTAAGTATTTTCGAAATACAACCGTTGTTATACGTTACTAACGAGTTTATTTTAGTTACTAACGACTACTAACAAATAGTAACGGTGTGCAACAATATTTACAAAACGTGGATCCGGGCAACCTCACAAGTACAACCCAAATTTTGTGAAAGTTTCTTAGGTATTATTCACTTTCTAACGCTTTTGTTTCGATACTAAAAAGTAATAACAGATTACAAGCGATTCTAGCAATTTGGGTATTTCATTAGTATATACGCATCCCTGGGAGGGGTTCAAAATTCGGCCCCATGAAAGTTTTTTCTAATATTTTCGTTTCGTTATCGTATTTCGTTACATACTGTTACTATATCATTACAAATGGTTTACGTTAATACCTTTGAGAAATTATTGAAATAAAATTGTGGGTTGGGTTAAATTCACATGCCCGACATATTTTTCTAGATATCTTCGTTATTGTTCAGTTGTTAACGATTTCGTTTCGTTATTAACGAGTACTAACGAATTACAAACGATGCTAGTAGTTTGGGTGTTTCATTGGTTTATACGCGTGTAGGGGGGGGGCGGGTTCGAAATTTAGCCTGATGAAATTTCCTTTCTTATTATTTCCATCATTTTTCCGCTACTAACGATTACTAACGAATTACAAACGATGTACTTTAATACTTTTTAAAAATCATTGAAATTAGTTTGAGGTCGGGCTAACTTCACATGCCCGACCCACAGTATATTTAAAATATCTTCGTTATTGTTCAGTTGCTAACGATTTCATTTTCGTTACTAACGAGTACTAACGAATTACAAACGATGCTAGTAGTTTGGGTGTTTCATTGGTTTAAACGCGTGTCTGGAAGGGGTTCAGTGTTTGACCCTTTGAATGTTATTTTTCAAATGTTTTCGTTATTATTCAGTTACTAACGATTTAATTTTCGTTACTAACGGTTACTAACGAATTACAAACGATGTACTTTATTACTTTTTAGAAATCATTGAAATTAGTTTGTGGGTGGGGCTAACTTCACATGCCCCACCCACATTATATTTCAAATATCTTCGTTATATTTCAGTTGCTAACAATTTCGTTTTCGTTACTAACGAGTACTAACGGATTACAAACGATGCTAGCAGTTTGTGTGTTTCATTAGGTTATACGCGTGTCTGAGAGGGTTTCAGTGTTTGACCCTTTGAATGTTCTTTTTGTAATTTTTTCGTTATTATTCAGTTACTAACGATTTAATTTTCGTTACTAACGGTTACTAACGAATTACAAACCATGTAGTATCATATTTTTTTAGAAACTACTTGTGGGTCGGGCATGTGCAGCTGGCCTGACCCAAATTGTTTTTGAACTATCTTCGTTATTATCGAGTTATTAACGATTTAATTTTCGTCACTAACGGTTACTAACAAATTACAAACGATGTGTGTTGTTTATTTTAGAAAGTTCTGTGTGGGTCGGGCCAGCTTCACAGACGTTGAAATTAGGGTTATTCAGTGTTAATGAATATATAAAATCGAATAAAGGTGTAGTTACGGTTACGGCGGTACAATTAAAGACATTCACCAATTTCAAAGTGTGCTAACTGAGTATAAAATAACTGTCTATGGGGATTTGTCGGACAAATTAATTTTATATGAAGGAGTAGGTGGTGGTGAATCCCCCATTAATTTAATATTAATGCACAATCATTATAATGCAATTACGAGGTTAACGGCAGCATTTTCATGCGGTTATTATTGCTAGAAATGCCATAGTAAATATCAAAACTCATACCAACACGATTTTAAATGTCAGGCTGGTTGTTCACTGTGTGGGAGTAAGCTTTGCTGTGTTAATGTGAAATCCTTAAAAAAATGTAATGACTCTAATCGATCATTTTATGGTAGTGTGTGTTTCAATAACTATAAGGGTATGGTATGTAAAACCAGAAAACAGTATAATTTATGTTTAAAAGTGTAGACATTAACAAAGGTTCGTAACCCTCATATATGCGGGGAAATATATTGTGTAAACTGCCGTAGTATAATGCCCCACAACCATTTTTGTTCCATGCGGCTGGAAAAATACATAATGTGGAAACTATATTAAAAAAAATATGGTTGTATTTTACGATATTGAGAGTCGCCAGGATGAAACAGTGGATGGGGTAAATAATGTGTATGGACACGTACCTAATCTATTAATAGCACAACATTTGTGTTATAAATGTATTGGTATAAATGATATAAATTTGAGTTGTTCTGTGTGTGGTGTAAGAAAACACGTGTTCAAGGGTGAAGATTGTGTTCTACAATTTTTAAATTGTCTTGCTGAGAAGCGATCTTCTATCAATATGATTACATGTGTTGGCACAACGCCCGAGGGAACGACGCCCATTTTGTCTTAAGAAGTATGATAAATAATATACAGTGGTCCCCCGATATTATTATGACTGCTTCTAAGCATTCAATATAAAAATTTATGTTTTATTTCACTTAACTTCTTGCCTATGGCATTGGCCAAATTTCCCCAAGCGTTTCATCTTCCCACAACTAAGGGTTATTTCCCGCACTTTTTTAACACCACAGGTAATCAGAATTATTCCGGTGCGCTGCCTGTCAAGACATTCTATGGCGTAGACAATATGCTGAGCGAAGAACATAATATTTTTGGCGTGGTATAAAAAATTGGGGGAGAACTATACGTTTAATTTCCAGGAGGAATTAATTAAATACTGTCGGCAAGATGTACATTTATTAAGAATTGCTTGTTTACGTTTTATGCAACAGTTTGAGGTTGAGACAGAGGTAAATCCCCTCCTGGAAGCAATTAGAATAGCAAGCAATTTAATATATCGTCGTAATTATTTAAGGCCAAAAACTATAGGAATTATACCAAGAATAATAAAAAGGAATTATATCGATGGAGTGATGTCCAGTTCGTCGAAGCAATACAATGGCTTGTGTGGGAAGAAAAGAAAAGGGGGATAAAAATAGAACACGCGGGTAATGGGAAAGAAAATATAGTGCGAGGTAAATTTAAAGTGGATGGCTATTGGAATGATACGGAGCACGGAAAAGAACATGTTTGGGAGTATAACGGTTGTTTCACGGTTGTTGAATTAGCTATCGTACAGGACGGGACAAACAACCCTTTCTCTACTATGAATATAAAATACGAAAGTACAGTTGCGAAAGTGAAAAAAATAGAACAATTAGGTTATTTTGTTCACACCACGTGGGGGGGTCATTGGAAAAAGCAATTGAGAGATAATGAAAATATCTCAAGGTATGTTAAAAAAAAACACATGCAGAAAAGAACCAATGAACCCACGTGATGCTCTATGGGGGCGGACAAACGCGGTTAAATTACATTATAAAGTGAAAAAGGGGGAGAAAATGAGATATTTGGACGTATATTCCCTGTTCCCTTTCTGTAATAAGGTCAAAAAATACCCCGTGGAGCATCCTACACATATTTATGTTGGAAAAGAGTGTCCGCCTACTATCTTGATCAGATTGAGGGAATAGTAAAATGTACTATTCTTCCTCCAACCGATTTGTATCACCCTGTGTTACCATATCGGTCTGGGGATAAGTTACTATTCCATCTGTGCGGATTCGTTAAATCAGGGTGATTGTACACATAGTGATAAGGAGCGTGCCATTACCGGTACTTGTGGATGGATGAGGTTCGCAAAGCGATTGAAAAAGGATATAAGTTGGTAGTGGATGAGGTTCGCAAAGCGATTGAAAAAGGATATAAGTTGGTAGAAATGCACGAGGCGCGGCATTCTAAGGTTGAACAATATAATCCTGTTAAGAAAGAAGATGGTCTGTTTACATAGTATACTAATAAGTTCCTAAAACAGAAACAGAGTCTAGCGGTTGGCCTGCGTGATGCACAACTGATGAAAAGAAACAGGAATTTATAAGCTGCTATTATGACAAAGAAGGTATTAAGTTGGATCCGGACAAAATATGTGTAAATAAAGGTCGTACGAGTTTAGCTAAATTAGCACTAAATAGTAAATTCAGTGAGATAGAAAATTAAAGTCAAACATAAATAATAAATAACCCGAGTGAATATTTTAATAAGTTAGCCGATCCAAATATTGAGGTTCACGAAGATATTCAAATAAGCGAGAACACGTTAATTTTAAATTGGCAATATCTCGATAGCGCGAGTGTACCACACACCAATACAAATGTGATAATAGCTGCTTATACTACTGCTCACGATCGTCTGGAGCTCTACAATTATCTGGATAAATTAGGTAAATACTTGCAATACGGATAGTATAATTTGTGTGGAGACTCCAGACGGGAGAAAGTTAGAAACAGGTGATATACTGCTATGCCCGTTTCTGGTTAACTATACTCTTAAATATATTTATGCTCCGGATTTTACTTCAGTGATCCGTTTCTGTCCAGGATTCTTCTATATAAACCTTAGGGTAGGTACAACCGATCGTGTGCGTATAGTGACGTCATGCATAAATCACCAATGGCCAAGGTGCCTGCTATTATGGATCTCAAAACTGGAGATCCACTAGCGAGTTATGTCGCTTGATGCAAGGAAAAAGAGGTACTTACGGTAAAGAGTTTATTAGTCTATAAAGACGTAGAATATAAAAGCTCTGTTGAGGGATCCCCGACAACACCATTTGTCTACATAAGGTAAATTATCTTTCTAAGTTTCATTCAATTTATACAAAATATTATGACTGAAAGTATTTACTTTCAGCATTAAGCAATTGACAACATGACAAAAAAAAAAATCCAATTAATTATATACTTCAGTTTTCATTCATAAAGCATATAATTTTCATATGTTGCTAAGTAAATTCTCAGCATGTAAAAAAGCCTGCCATCTAATAGTATTATCTCTACTAATATACGAAACAGATGACAACTCGCACGAATTTATCGTTGCATCATCCAACCTAATGTGCAGTTAGGAGCATACAAACAAATCGACAACATAAACTGTTTATAAACTTCGATTGCTTATGCAAATACCGGTAACATATCTATTAGTAGAGTAAGTAAGAGTTTGTAGTCCAGAAAATATCTTACAATCATTTCACATACATTTTACATACACTGTTGCGTTAGGTTACATAATATTACATTAGTTTTCTGCAAATTAGATGTAAATAGTTAACCAAATTTATATTATCCGAGGTTACATCATGAATCGTTGTTTTCTATAGATTACATTTAATTAGTTGACCTAAAACAATATAAACTAATCAGATCTCACGAACATAACTTTATTACAAAATGTTGGCTTTACTTGAGCTATTGCCACCAGTTGCCTAACCTTATACAGCCCAAGCTAACGTGGCTCACATGGCTACATGTGGTCATATCAATACTTGGTAAACTTACTAACGAGTTACAAGCATACGGTGTTGATTGTTGAGGCGTTTATTAGTGAGTTCTGTTTCGGAGGACTATGGATTTCAAGTATATAACACCGATAGTAGTGAAAATTCTTATGTGTGTAAAGTTCGAGGAATAACACTTAATTATGAAAATTCTTAAAAAAAATATTTCCAAAAAATAAAAGAGATGATACTTAACAACGCGCCGCCTGTTCAAGTTTTTAGCGAAAGAAAGGTTACTCGCATAAAAGATCATAGTATCGTTGCTAGGCCGGAAAAGAAAATTTTTCAGTTGGTGTACACGAAAAGAAACAGATGCGCTGATAATAATGATAGGGTTCCATATGTTTTTAAGAACAACGAATAGATTAAATGACTTATTATGATATTGTATCTATTTTTCCATGTATAGAGAAGAAGAAGAAGAAATAATGGATAATCAAATTTTAAATCATTATTATTATTTTAATGTAATTGAAATATGTGTTGGTCTTGCATATGATGATAATGCGGGAACATTTTCTGTAGTTATTAGTTTTCATAATTATTACGATCCTATACGCTTTTCTCTCAAAGAGTATAATATTCTACCATATTTTCTATATATTGACAGCTATTTTAATTCGGCTACAGCAACTTCACTGCCCACAGAAGTTTCAATTAGCGCTAATTATCTTCTATCATTACCGGATAATTTTAAGAGTATTCGCCAGTGTATTGTCCGTTCATTAGATGATGAAAATAACAGCCAGGTAAATTTTAGCCTTTATACGTGGAGAACACTTTATTTCTACACGCCATGTATTCAACAGGCAATATTTACATGTTCACAGCTATGTGAAGCCGTAACAAAATATGCTCAAAAGTGTTTAGAGCAAAATAATACATTCCAGAATGTTCTAGTTTTTCTAAGCAAATCGTACTGAAAGTATCGGCATTATTAAATCGTAATAATAACAATGTTTTATTATATTACTAATTAATTTTATAATATATTAGAATATGGAGTTTCAACATCCATTTACATGTATTGTCGCCGGACCGACAGAATGTGAAAAGACACATTTCTACAGCATTATGCTGAAAAATGAAATAATATAGTATGGTGTTATGGCGAATGGCAACTCTTATACAATACTCTCTCCTCATGTTGTAAATTTAAAGAAGGATTGCCTCAGGGTGATCAAATTTCAGGGGAAGAAGGTCCGCATCTAATAATTATAGATTAGATAGTAATAACCGTCTTGTAGATATTGTCACCAAAGGTAGTCACCATAGGAATTTAAGCGTTATTTTTATTACTCAAAATATATTCCATCAGGCTAGAGGTATGAGTGATATTTCATTAAATCGTCACTATATAGTATGTTTTAAAAATCCTAAAGAGCAGGCTCAAATTAATTACCTGGCACGTCAATTGTATCCAGGTAACGGAAAAGTTTATTCAGGAAGCCTATCAAGATGCAACCCAAAATGCTCACGGTTACCTACTACTTGATTTAGAACAGAATACTCCCGATGAGCAGTGTGTTCCAACAAACGTTTTCCCTTCGGATTCATTTAATTATGCTTATGTTCCTGTAAAATAATACTAACTTCAATATTTCATATATTTTAACAACTATTTCTTTACTATAATAGACGTAAAAATGATTAATTATCAGAACGCACACGTACTAAGACTTTTAGCAAAGGCAAAACTTAAAGCACGCAAGGCGATATTACAAAAAGCAGATTCCGAATTAATTCGTTGTATTTGTGAATGTTTCTATATCGCATTCTAAGGAAACGTTCCGTTAAATAAAAAGGAGAAAAATAAATTGCGGAAATATAAAAATCAGCTTACGTGTTTGGTAAAGAAAGGACTGAAGTTGAAACAAAAGAAAAAAAATATATTTGTACAAAAATGTTGTTTTCTCACTGCATTGCTTGCACCCACTCTACAAGGATGTGGTCTGTTTAAATAATGCAGCATGCGAAAAAACTTATTTTAATTTCGCACGAACAATTACATTATTATCGAACTATATCTAATCTCGATGACGAGATGCAAGAAATTTTAAATAATAAGAGTATGAGTGTAGAAGAAAAATGGGTACAATATAAAGATGTATTGCAAAAATATTTAAGCATTGTTCAAAAACCGGTAGCAACAACAACTACTGTTACTATTAATACTACCAAGAAACTGGGTGGTGCGGAGGTGGAGGAGAATGAGGAAGAGGAAGATGAGGATGATGAGATAATATTTACACAGCGCTGAAGAAACCACTGACAGAAGTTTACACGTGGCTCAAAATCGGCGCTGAATATGGTACAGTGAAGGTGCCTGTGCCCCATAAACGACGCTCTATCCTGGAAAAGATAGTGCATGACGGCACTCGACGATGTGGATAGCGCTCGGTGTAAAGAAGACGAGCACGCCTTCCATTGCGATGGCCTTCGCCATAAATTAATAGCATGTCTGCATACTCATCAAACGTGTACTCGGCCATTGCATTGAATTGCACGATCAGATCAAGAGAGATTGTTACCTGATCACGATAACAAAGCAGACTGTTTTAATGCGGAGAAGATTGCATTGATAGGCTTACGTCATGTCACATGCCGGTGCTGGCAGCGTGAACCTCATACACGTCATTCGGAAAGCCATGCGAGAAAGCTTGTGTTTGCGATACAAATTTGCTGCTCTTGTTGATTGATACACAATCTGGCAAAATGGGATACGAAGTCAGAACCAGAATTGGGCATGTGAAGCACTCGGAAGGTAAAACCGGTACGAACTGTTTATTAGACAAGTTATTCATGCCAATTTACTTTTCTCCTGCCATACACAAAAGTGCTGTATTGTCTGCTTCCTTTCACTTCTATTATGTTTCGTCGAACACACACACACACACACACACACACGCATACATATATATACACACACGTAAGTGTGGCCCGCCACTGTACACCACGTGTTGCGGTTGCTGATCGTGTTTTGTTTTCAATGTGTCATGTGGACCTTCCTCTTCCGTTAGCAGTACCCAGTTCACCTGTGAGTGTCGTGGTGTGCAAGTGGTGCGGTAAAATGGGCGACCTGACAGACTTCCAAAGAGGCATGATTGTTTGTGCCCGTCTGGTTGGAGCTTCAGTGACAACAGTGGCAACCATTGTGGGGGTATCGACAGGCACTGTGTCCAATGTCACGAGGGCATACACAATGCATGGGCAAACAACGTCTGCAAAGCACAACAGTGGTCGAAAGACAATCCTGTCCGATAGGGACAGGAGGGCATCAAAACGGATTGTAGCAGCTAAAAAGCAGACCAATGCAATGAAAATTACGTCTGAACTCAATTCCGGCCTACAGAACCCGGTTTCATCAAAAACAGTGCGACGGGAACTTCATAAAATGAAAATTCATGGCAGGACCGCGATCTCCAAACCTCTGGTCACAACAGTAAATGCGAAGCGGCGTATCCAGTGGTGCAAGGACCACAAGGAGTGGACGCTTGATCAGTGGAAACACGTAATGTATTCCGATGAATCGACCTACACCTTGTTTCCAACAACCGGTCGTGTTTACGTATGGAGAACACCGTCGCAGGCCTATGATCCAGACGGTCTGCGCCCAACTGTAAAGCATGGGGGTGGTTCTGTTACAGTATGGGCAGTGATATCGTGGTTTTCTGCAGGTCCCATCATAGCCCTGCATGGAATGATGAATGCTAAGGCGTATGAGGACATTTTGGGGAACCAGATTCTACCCATGGCCCACACATTGTTCCCGGATGGTGATGGCATCTACCAAGATGATTTGGCACCCTGTCACGCTGCAAAAACGGTGCAATCATGGTTTGAGGAGCATGACCAGGAGCTATCACACCTCCCCTGGGTCCCACAATCACCAGATCTGAACATCATTGAGCCATTGTGGTCTGTGTTAGAAAGGCGTGTTCGGTCTCATTACCTTCCACCATCATCCCTTAAGGAACTGGAGCATGTTTTGGAGGAAGAATGGTACAACATTCCACACACCACGATTCAGGAGCTGTATACGTCCATTCCACGTCGGATCCAAGCTGTTTTGGACGCAAAAGGAGGCCCCACACCATACTAGGTA
>JAGDQP010003093.1:0-12031 GCA_022664845.1 Lepisma saccharinum
GTGAAGACTGTATTTGCCTATAGTAGGTCTATATTTTTCTTCCCTCCCTACCTTTGCATTGAAATCACCCAACACAATTTTCGAATTATACTTCGGTAATCGGTCAAACAACCTTTCTAGCTCATCGTAGAATATATCTTTGTCGTTATCAGTAGCCACCTCGGTCGGAGCATAGACGTTTAATAAAACCGTGTTGCCCCATCGAGTACGTATCGTAACGTACGATAGCCTTTCGTTTACGAACTCTATATTCTGAACCGCCTGAAGGATACTATTCTTAATGAGGAACCCTGTTCCGAAATCGTGAGACTGTGTTCCCCCGTAGTAGAAAGTGTACTTGCCCTGTGGGATACTATCTTGACCCTCCCACCGAACTTCTTGTATCGCTAATATGTCTAGCTCGTACTTTTCGGTCTCGTGTACCGCCACCTGAAGAGCGCCCGTTTGGTATAATGTTCGTACGTTCCACGTTCCTATTCTAAGGTCTTTCTTAATCCTGTTCATAGAGCCCCCTGAAGCAGTCCCAGCCCGGAGATCCGAATGAGGGACTAGTTTACCTCCGGAATATTTTACCCCAGGAGAATCCATGAACCATCTGTTACTATTTCTTGACATGTTTTAGCGGTGTAGAGTTGTCAGCTCTACGACCTCGCAGTAAAGGTAGACATTCAAGATGTCGCCCTCTGTCCATCTCTGAGCCTTGCCGATGTCATTCATCTTCAGCCTCAGAGTGGTAATGGTGATGCTGCTTCCCCTCCCCATGATATTTTTGTTCGGGGTTATCGTCCCCTAGCCTTTGTAGATCCCTCTACTAACTGCAAGGCAGCAGTACTGGTTTTGGTCCGCCCCGGAATAATTCCGGTACCCACCATATCTGGTCGGCATTCCCCTATCCGCCACCTGGGGAGGCGCCTGGTGGGAGACCAGTAACTCCAACCCGGTGGAAGCCTCCTGCACATAATAATGATATTATTGTTTTATTTTCAATTGATGGTTAATGTTGATAACATTATTTCCTTAAGTGATCTCAATTAGCACGGAAAACTTTCAACTCATCACGTTATAAAAAATATTCATTTTCAAAAAGTTGATTTTGCTGCTCGCTAGATGGCAGCAGCAAGATCTATTATTATTCGAAGTGGCTAACTTTTTTTATTTATTATTTAAATCAGTTCATTTCTTTTGTATTTCAATTCTTTATTTATATTATTATTATTATTCTTTAACTGATTTTTAATTACTTTTGGATGTTTTGAAGTTAATTACTATTATTATAAGATAGTCACTATAAATTGTATTACAAGGATATGTATATGTTCATGTAACCGGAAGAAATTGTATTTTGATGTCTTGGTGTTGCTATCCCAGCAGTTTTGGAGTTAAGTTAGAACTCCACGACCTAATAAAATCACCTCTCTCCAATTATACGTGTTTTATTAATTATTTTTAACGTATGTCATCCTTTCACCTACTGGATATCCCAACTATTCTCCTATTAGCACGCCCGATACCTTTGCACGGTGGAACAGGAACACGGAGGTATAGATCTGCAGGTTCGACTGTTTTCCTACATCGATGAGTGAAGGACTCAAAGATTTATTATGAAGACTTACAGCCATGAAATCCGGAGCAATGGAGAAAATCGTCTAGAAGATATTTTTGTAATTCCACCTGTGAGAGTAGTGACGTCACATCTTCCAGATATAGTATCTTTACTCTTACCCATATTCTTAAGTGTGAGAATATTAAGATAAGTAGAATACTTAATGGTTATAACAATGATATCGGCTAGCTCACAAGTTATGAATCTCTTTGATTCTGTATTAAGTATCAATACATGGGCAACCTTAGCTATGATTATAGTATAAATTAAAGATTTCATAGGTTACTGAGAATGTAATACTTTTGAAAGATCATCGATAGGTTGACAATGTAAACAACCTTCTTCTTTGATTGTTACCAATTTCTTCTAAGAAGAAAATTCTATAATTAATAGATTACAGGTGACAATTAATAAAGATACAATATCTCTTTAAAGAATTTACCTTTGTTTATACAATTCTTCATGTAGCATTACAATTTGAACGTATCAAATCGACATAGGACTTCTTTCCTTAAGCATTGTCGCCTATTTTCATTCATTCAAGATTTCTGTCTTCCTTTTTTTTATACTTATCCATCCACCACACTCAGATCTACACCTCTGCATCTCTGCAGAACACCAATTTAAGCCATAAGTCTAGCTTATCCTGATTCATAAACAACAATAACACCATTTCAACCTAAAAGTTAAGTTCCGCATATCTCATAGCTCTCTGGCTTTTGATGAGGCAAAAGAAAGATACCTTTTCAACATTTATTAAGTATAAACTGCTTCAACCCACACTTACTGCATTACGCTAAGTCTGCTACATCTTAACTTTTGATTTCGTGTTATTTATATGACCTGTAGATTTTATCTCATCCACTGTAATATTAAGTAAGGTTCTCACTGCATGATTATTCTTTTCAGATATCTCAAGCATGTTTTCAGCTTTCGTTACGGAAAGCATCGGTTCATTCAACCCACTTTCTCTTCTCTTTACTTGCACCATCCCTACTGATAGAATACTATTTCTTTTGTAAACACACCAAAATGGAATTTCTAGCCTGTTCATAAAGTCTACCCACATATTGAACCATGTTTCACTTATATTTTGCCTAAATCAATGAAACACAAAACGCTGTTTTCTTGCATTATGTCTTTCCTGAGCATCATTGAGATTCAACGTAGTGAAATTCAAATTTCTCAAACTCTTCTCCGTTTCGATCTGCGCTATTGTAGAAACAACTTGTGTACGTACAGTGTGAAGGCTGCTACAAATACTGAACCGTACTATACATATCTCTAATCCTCTCCCGTTACAGTTGACGTGACGTTACTGTACACCAACACTCACCACGCCCATGGTCTCCCTGCCCTTGAACACTCTCTCGACACACGCTCCAGCCCTCGTAAACCCAGCACACCTTTTCTGCTTCAGCTAGCCCAGTTTGTCTTCATCATGAACAATTTAACCTTTGAGAAAAACAATTTCCTTCAAATCAAAGGCACAGCCATGAGTACTCACATGGCTTCTTCGTACGCCAACCTTTTCATGGGACGCCTGGAGGCCTAATACCTCAACTACACACCTCTCAAACCTTTCACCTGGCTTCGTTATATCGACGATATTTTCTTGATTTGGATCCACGGACAAGATTCACTGGAAACATTTCTATAAAACTTCAACTACACCTTTCCCGTCAAATTCATTTGATCCTTCTCGAGGGAACACATAACTTTCCTTGATGTGGATGTCTGACTCAAGAACAATCGACTTGAGACAGGCGTTCACATCTAACCCACCAATAGTATGCAGTATCTCCATTTCAACAGCTCCCATCCATACCATACCAACGCTCTCTTCCATACGCTCTTGTGTCCGGGGTTCCCGTATCTGTTCCTCTCATGACCTGCTCCAAAATTATTTCAGTACCCTCTTCTCAGCTCTCACTGACCGTGGATATTCGAAACGCCTCATCCGTAAACAACTGGACCGTGCCAGAAATTACTCTAACTCCAACCGATCTCCCCGCAAAAATTCCCTCCGGTCCCAGTACCACCCCAGCCTTCAGGTAAGCCAAAAGCTCCTCAAACTGGCGCAGCCCATACTCACTGCGTCACCTGAAAGTAAGAGTTTTCCCGTCGTACCCCAAAATAGTCTACTGCAGACCTCCGAATCTCGACACGATTCTCATCAGAACTGGACGAATCCCGCTCCCTTCCTCCAAACCTGGCAAGTGCAAAAGACCCCGCTACAGAACTGTCCCATTTTTTATCCCAGTCTGACCTTAAACATTCTGTCATTCACAAATGCACTCTATCCGACACTACGGCAGTTGCATATCTTCTAATTTCATTTATCTCCTACTTTGAAAGCTATGTTCCGCCTTCTACGTTGGCAAAACCCAAACTCCTCTAACAATCCGCATTAACAACCATCATTACTCCTCCAAATCACAACTTCCGCACCTCCCCATACGTGAACACACTTTTTATTCCGGCCGCACTTTTGACGAAATCTTTCGAGTCAGCATCCTGAAAATCCTGAACCCTGACTCACCTGCCACAGTTAGAAAGAGATGGGAGCAGAAGTACATTTCTATCCTTTCCACCAACCATGAACCTGGCCTCAACTGTATGTAACTCCCTGCAGCGCAGTCTTTTCTTCTTCCATTCTCTTCTTCGTTCCGTCTCAAGTTGCACTTTCATCCTATTTTTCAATATTGTTTCCCTTTAACCTTCATTTTCATTATTATTATTCTCCACCTCTGATTCTTTACTCTTC
The DNA here is from genome assembly GCA_022664845.1 of Lepisma saccharinum. Classification (NCBI taxonomy): domain Eukaryota; kingdom Metazoa; phylum Arthropoda; class Insecta; order Zygentoma; family Lepismatidae; genus Lepisma; species Lepisma saccharinum. Next base: position 4,371 of record JAGDQP010003093.1, read on the forward strand.
TATTCCTTCAAGAAATCCCTTACCTACTCTAAGTAACACTTGCATTTTCTTCTCCATTTGGTGTTTTCTCTTACTCATCTAGTCATTTTCCCGCCTCCATAACCTGGCCATCTGTTATCCAGCATCAGTTAGCAAAATGGCGTATCCTTAACACAAGTCAGGCACCTGTCCGCTCTGTCCATTTTCTCTCCTACTATGTGAAAATGTTTTTGCGAATCGTTGCCGCCTATTTATTGACTTTGTGAAGTACTTGTACGCCGATCTCAGTATTCTGTTATGTAAGTATCCTTTTTTATACCTTTTTTACCATCTTACATTCGTTAGAAAAAAAAAACTTCTTCAACATTACTTGAACGTAATCCTGCTGTCATTAAATATATTTACGAGTGTCATGAGCAACAGGTAATAAACCAGATAAATTTGTAAATAATTTAAAAGAAAATTTTAGCCCATTCTGCACGGTAAATAGACATAAAGTGATTTTATTCAATAATAAGATAGCGAGACTCATCTTAAAGACAATGCTTTTCTTAAACGACGCATGGAATATTACAGCAATATAAAAACATCATAATATCACGTGCACAAGAGAAGTACGAAGCTTCTCTACCAAGGTTAGAAGAGGCTCCCAGAAGAATCTACCCACGGATGTTATTGAGAATTAAAAATCAAGAATCACAGAGGAAACAGTCAAGGATTTTGTCATTCCAAGTTGTTGACAAACTATGAAATCCAAAGAAAACCTTGAATCACATCCCAGGCAAGCCCTTGCTTCATTAGAAGATTCAGTGTTACTCCTTCCCAAATTCCTTTCCTATTTTGTAATTTCCTTTCTATCCATTTCTGGGAACTCAAGGACTTTCTGAGTTACAGCATAACAAAATTGTGAATACTTACTAGATCCCATTAGCATCTATAGCCCATCCTGAGAAGAACACAAAATTCCAAGATAATGAAACGAGGACTCGAGAGGCCAGTCACCACTCAGATTTCGTACAAGTAACTAGTGCACAAGTATTCGTTTCGTTACCAAAGTGGACAGTAATATCTTAGTTAAAATCAGTGACTTGAGACTCAAACAAACTTTACAGTTAATTTGTGACCAATGATCTCGGATAAACAAAGTCGAACTCTAGTAGTTGTTCCGAACATCAAAAAGTCAGGAAAAGAAGAGACTAGTTTCGCTAAGTTAAGTGATATCAAATAATACGTTTGCATCATAACAGAAGATGGAAAAGACAGAGATTTTTATCAAGTAAGCATCCCGACAGTTATTCGGTGCAAACTGAAAGACATTGTTTTCTACCAGAGACTTCATACTACAAATGTGCAAGGTATGTGCAAAGGATAAGGGCTGTGTTGTTGTGTCTAAATGTTTCATATAAAAGCTTATTCACTCGAATTAACGTTTAAAATAGAAAGATCGTTCGCTGGAAATCTCCTCATATTAGTTATCAAATAAACAGTAAAATGTAGTTTGTTTCTTATCCGTTTGTTCAGACAATTTGCTCCCTTTAAACTATAAGGAATTGTTGAAATCTTTGCATGCCAAACCTTTTCCAGGTAGGACAACTAGCTCTTGTAAGTGCATGGAAAGTGTAAAATATGTGTACATTTTATGTCAATGTTTATACAAGCGAGTATTGTTCCAGCTCTATCGCGCCCTCTGACGATGCGAAATGTAAGTAAGAACTACAAGTTCAATAAGGAAGAACTGCTAGTTCAATAATATATATATCACTAACACAAAGGGAAGCCCGAAGGGCAACTTAAGGTAAAATTTATGATAAAGAGTAAGGAATTTACTTACAGCTTATTTGTTCCATAGGAGAACAAACACACACACGTACACAATATACATGTAAGTTTTCGTCATATTTCGGTATATTACGACCGTATTCTTGCCTGTAGAAGAAAAGACGAACACACGTAGATTGAATAAAAGACTAAGGCGACAGTGGCACCACGTAGCCGACGACACATCAAGTTTGGAGAACAATTGACTGCTATATAGCGCGAGCATTTCAGGAGCTTGGAACAATTGACAACTGTGCAGCGTGTGAGTTCGGGATGTACAGGGTACATATACACGTAAATCAATTATTAGGTAAGGTACAAGCAGATAACAGTCGTAAAGTCAATCCACAACAATTTCTATGTGCTTTAAATAATATTAATTTAACATGTTTGGAAAAGTAAAGCTAAAAATTGATATGAACACGAAGATTTATCACCGCAGTTTTCATTCTTGTTAGTTGATTATTGATTTTATATTGATAATATGAGATATTAGTTTTCCTAGTTACACTCATTCCATAGATTTTATCTAAATTTAAAGGAATAAAATTATGTTGAGACCAGAGTAGAGCTTTGTTCAATTCATTGTGTAACATTACATGATCATTTCTATTATTTGATTTGAAAATTATAATAATGTTATAATTTATAATGTACTGAGTATAATCGACATTACAGTATTCTGTCGATTATGTCTCCCTGTAATATAAATACAATACGCAAAACACAAAGATTAAATAAAAAGGCTGTAATATAAATACAATACGCAAAACACAAAGATTAAATAAAAAGGATCACATACAGGTTACTCAAAAAATATGAAGTTAAATAATCAAATTATTAGATATAAAAGAAATTTACACTTCTAACTGATTACACTTGTAACTAATATTTTATATGATCATGAAGATATTCTCGGAGGTAGTCTATCAATTCTAATAAAAAAAAATTAAGTTATTTTAATCAAAAGAATGTAAGGAAAAATGAAACAAACTCGCATAATTTTCCTTCTCCTTTCTGATAAATTTTATTTCATATTTGTTTTATAGTGCTTTATAATTATTATTTTTTCATGAATCAAAGTATTGAATACTTCGGAGCAGTAGGGGAGCCACGTTACCACTTACAACTAGCCTGTAGGATGTTGAATCCAATAGTTTTTAATCCAAGAAGCTACGACTTACCTGGGCTGAGAAACTGAGGTTTCCGTAAATTCCTGCATAGTGAGAATTTGGTGCGCACCATGACAAAAATATGGCCGTCATACCCGAACGAAATGAAGTAGGGAAAAATCATTTGTGGTTTTAAACGATTAATACTATATCACACACAAAAATTGCAACAAATTAAAATGGTCGAGCAACGAACTTAACAAATATTGGACCACTTTAAATGAGCCTTACTTAATTTAAGGTTCCAATTTAAAGACCTTTCAAGTACATTTAAAACAAGCTTAGCTTTGTGATAATATTTATCTGAAGTTTAAAATATCTGTTTCCATGAATGAGTGTAACGAAATATATTAGTTATCTTGTAGAAATAGTTAGTTAACGAATTATATTTCGTTATATGGTATGTCTTAGTCTATTTTTGTTAACATGTATGACCTTCTTTTAATTGATTATTTGTGTATTGCGTATTGTGTTCGTATTATAGGGTGCCAGAATCGAGGCAATGATGTAATGTCAATTCTACCCAATAAATTACAACATTATTGATATTGTTATTACAAACAGTTAATTGTAGTGAGATCATGAGAGAGGTGATAGGCTAGTACGTAATGCACGTCAATGTCTGAAACGTTAACTGATTGAGCGCAATCAACTGCAAATGGATTCGATCATAATTTTAATAAGACCTACTTTCTATTGCATGTCGGAAGCAATTTGACCAAATCAAAGATCAGACACTCTTTTAAAATACGTTAGCCTTTTTTATTCTGTTTATTATTATCCTTTTTTGCGATATTATTTAGATACCAAAACGTACAGACTTTCAAACGTGCAGCCTGAAAAATGTGCTAAATAAACCTGGAGAAGTCAAAAGGAATTAAAAGTAGAGAACACCTGGTAATCCTGTAAAAAAAATCGTTGCAAGCATTGTCAGTTCAACCTTCATCCAACCTGTCACCACTTAATTCCGTTATCATTGAAATTCCAACATTCCATTTAATTTTAGTGCTAACGTTGTACTCTTTGTCTTTCCTCTATGTTCCTGAAAAGAAAATACTGATTTCTATCGACATCAACAGTTACCATCCGCTTGATGGTAAGCTTAATAATCTTTCTGCAGCTTCAACATATATCTCTTCAACGCACAGGGTTAAAAAAAAGAGCAATAACAAATAATGGACGAATTTAAAGAACATTGTAATGGTAATGAAAAATGTATTCGTTTAAGTAGAATACTTGTAAAGAAGATAGTGATATAATTTAGAGAATGAGTTTGTTCGTTTAGATTGTAATATTCCTAGTGTGGAAGGTAACAGCTCAATAGGTTTAGAATTACATTTGTCTCGCTTGGGCCTTCGAGATAAAAGTTCCTAATTTGATACTACATTTTGTGAAAATGTGATTGAAATACCAATCCATAGAGGTTGAACAACTTCTAATAGGGTGGTGTTAAAATTACATTGTATCAAAAAGTACTACAAATGAACTACAGCATATACTGATACCACACTTCATACAGAAACCAGTGAATGAACGAACTATGCTCGAAACATTTTGACTGCCTAGTGTGGAGTTTCGGTATAGTGGTCTATAAAGATTTTGATGTAAGATAAATTTCATCTGGTTCGTACTTGCAAAATACCCATTCCTAGATAGATTGCAACAGAATTTCCATGGTAGAGAACTATATATGTAGACAGTTTACCATTGCTCTTTAGCTTAAAACGATTTGTCAGTTGTTAGGTATTACTGATCAAACAGTTCATAACAGTGTGTTGAAAATAAGCCAACAAATGCCTTAGAATCTTTCAGCTTTTTAATAACTAAAGAATTATGTTTGTTTTGTATGATTTTGTGCATTTCTGTAAAACAAACTATTTTTCGAAGATAATTTAACAATTAAAACTAAATTAACCCTTGGATATAAACTGTTGCAGTAAATTAACAAAGTTGTGCGAGAAAATGCAACAGAAAAAAAATATATAAAACTTCTGATAAAAGATGTGAGCATGTTTGTTTATACCTTTTGGGTAGTAACAACAATATAAATAGCTATTAATACTTTTATATTTTACTAATTTATCAATAATATTATCATTACAATATATGGAAATGTTCTAAATTAATTCTTTATATGTTTTTTTTTTTTTAATGAATGTAATGCAGAAATGCTTGTAATTGAAGATGATATTATGAGTTTGTAAAGTAAATAATGCATGTGCATTTTAACGTTCAGCAGATATTTCTGATTTCGGAAAAAGAAAATAGAGTTCAACAAAAAGAGTTCTTGAATATTACAATAAATAGACACTCTTTGAATATTGAGTATTCCTTGTTGGAGTTTTATCTTTGTTCTATCTCCTTTCGTTAACTTCTGCGATGGGATAATAACTATCTGTAGCTCTACTAGGTAGGCAAAATCGTAGATTTTAGTACCACAGTTATTCAACAGGAAAGTACGGAATATTTCCCCGTAGATCAGAAGAAGTAGATGGTTTCCTTATGAGATTAAGAATTATCTATAGATCACATATTTGGTAGGTCAGCGTAAGGGTACAGAGAACACAACGGGCACGACAAGAAGAGATATGAAGGATCAATCTGAAACTGAAGCTGTTATGCAACCGAATGGTGCAAACCAACAGAGAGATGACTACTATGGATTTAGTGAAATATCTTCGGGAAGAAGAAACGAAGAACGAGAATAGAAAAGAGAAGAAGGAAAGAATAAGACAGGGAAAACGATGAAAATGAAAAAAAGACGATGAAAGAAAAGAGAAGAAGGAAAGAATGGGAAAAGGAAGAAAGAACGAAAGGAGTAGAGAAAGAAACAAGAAAATGAGAACAGCAAAAGGAAGACAGAACGAGAAGAAAGAAGGAAACGAAGAGAGGAAAAGAAAGAATGACGAAATTATTGGGATGACTTTCAAGAAAAGAACCGTTAAATGAAAAAGGAAAAACAAAATAAGATAAAAAATGCACGGATAAAGAAAGTGAACAAAATAGCATAATGGAAGAAGAAATAAAAGAAGACAAGGAAGAAAAAGAAGTTGAAGAAGGAGAAACTGAAAAGAGCAAAATGTAAACACGAAATATATAATGATAGAATTAGAATACCAAATGGATAACAAATGTTATTTAAGAAAACAATTTATTTCTAAGAAATAAGGCGGCGAAGGAAAAATAGGGTCTTGTGGGACTATTAGGATACAGCAGAAAATAATCATGTTTAAATAAATAGTAAAAAATGGAAACTGAAGTTTTAGATGCTATAATTATTCAACATTAACAAACAATATTTATTGTTGCAGTAAAAAATAATTTCGCATAAAAGAAATTGTTTTTGGAAAACGCCCGTTTTTTTTGTTTTTTTAACGAAAAAACTTTTATCCGAGCTCCGAAATCTTTTAGTATCAAGTATATACCTGCAACCAGTACTATACCTTTTACCTTGTAGGTTAGGTATTTCATGTACTACATTTCCTTATATTTGCTTTAGAAAACAGTCAACCCTGTGGCAAAATATAAAACCTCAAAATGAACACTGCATATTAAGACCCACTGTGGTGCTAATGTGATACGGTGGGTGGGGGCTAAAATGATAAGCTAAAAAAAAAAAGCAAAAATATTTTATTCTATTTGACATAATCTCTCTAGATAGACTAAGAATATTGAGAGTGTATATTGATGTTCCAAACGTACAAAATATCGTTCTAAGTCACTGTAATTGTTTGGCGACATAAAGGGACGTCTTTATAACTAACGCGTCACTAATGGTGTTAATAAAATTAATATAGAAAAAAGCAAAAACACAATGAAACGTAAAATTAGGTTCATATTGTAAGAAAAGATCCTTATAATGTAACTGGGACAATAATTTGTTAATTTAATCCTGATCTTTCTCTCTTATTATGCACTATTCGAAAGCAAAATCAGATATGGAAAAGATTTTGAGGGGTTCATCTACAGGATTTAATAAAGTTTTTATACTCCAAAAGAAAGTAATAAGAATAATTACGAATACTTCATATTGTTCTTCTTGTAGAGCACTATTTTTAGATATTCTTACACTCCCATCATTGCATATATACGAGACACTCTTTCTGGTTCATAAAAGTCAAGAAATGTACAAAAAGAATTCAGATAGGCATGAACATAATACTAGAACTAAATCTCATTTCCAGGTTCCGCTTTGCAATACTACTCTATTTTCGAAAGCAATTGCATATAAAGGAGTACAACTTTCAACAAACTGCCTAGTCACTTAAGTCTATATTCTAAACATAGACTGTTCAAAAGATCACTGCGTGATCTCTTGTTAAACCATTGCTTTTACACCCTGCAAGAGTACTTACAAACTGATTTGGATACAGCTTCTAGGTAAACGACAAAATTTGTATTTTTTTCTAAGTCTCATGTATATCAATGTACGAATGAACAAATGTATACATTACATTTATACCGCTTTCAGGTAAATGGTAGGATGTTCCTTTAGCCTTTTTTTTCACATAAAGTTTCATGTAAATAATTATGTCTTAAGTATATGTAAATAAGCAATTCATGTATTAGTATTAAATTTTCATGTAAATAATTATGTCTTAAGTATATATAAATAAGCAATTCATGTATTAGTATTTAAATTTCATGTAAATAATTATGTTTTAAGTATATGTAAATAAGCAATTCATGTAT